>KV015057.1:122230-148404 GCA_001598015.1 Dorcoceras hygrometricum | reverse complement strand
CGCCGCCGCCGCCGTCGCCTCCACGCGCCGCCGCCGTCGCCGCCCCGTTGTCGCCGGAAATTAGTTTCCTGCCAACTTTTCGAGGAGAATCCGATCGTGCTGATCTCGTCAGGACTTCTAGTGCAGTCTGACGAAGGAGCCTCGAATCTGGTCGTGGACCGGATTGACGAATCTACCGCAATCAACCGAGAAGCGCCGGGTTCTTGAAACACCGGTTGGAGCCAGGCACAAGTGCCAGACAGGTAATTCGTTGAAACACCCTATGTATGTTGATACGTAGAACTGTTTAATTTTTCGTATTGATCGCATCCCGGTACTCTATTTTATTCTTCCGCTGCCTGCCGGGGTGCGGATCCGGACCAATCCCAACATAATATTCATTCTCCTGTTCGCACACGAGGCCAGCTAATGCATGAGTACTTAAATTCAGCATTCATTTCTCATATAGAACCAAATTTGATAGAAGTGGCTTTAGCAGACTCGAGTTGGATATATGCTATGGAAGATGAACTTAGACAATTTAAGAGAAATAATGTATGGAAGTTAGTTCCTCGACCTTCTAATCATCCAATGATAGGAACTAAATGGGTCTTTAGGAACAAGCTGAATGAAGATGGTGTAGTAATTAGAAACAAGGCTAGACTGGTAGCTCAAGGCTTTAGACAACTAGAAGGAATATATTTCGATGAGAACTTTGCTCCAGTAGCCATATTAGAAGCCATTCGCATGTTTCTTGCATATGCTGCATATATAGACTTCAAAGTCTTTCAAATGGATGTAAAAAGTGCCTTTATAAATGGCATCTTAACTGAAGAAGTGTATGTTGCACAACCTCCGGTCTTCGTTAATCATACATATCCAGATCACGTCTATAAACTGGATAAAGCTCTATAGGGTTGAAGTAAGCACCCAGAGCTTGATATGACACACTATCTAAATTTCTTGTCAAGCATGATTTTGTGATAGGCACCGTTGATAAGACACTATTTAAATTTATTAGAATGATCATGTCCTGTTGGTACAGATTTACGTATTATATTTTGGGTCAACTAACCCCAAACTGTGCCAGAAAATTTCTAAGTTAATGCAGGATAAATTTGATATGAGCATGATGGGAGAGGTGATGTGCTTTCTGGGTTTAAAATTTAGACAGCTTGAGAATGGGATCTTTATTAATCAAGCTAAATATACGAAAGAACTTTTGAAGAAATTTGGAATGGAGAATTGATCATCAGCAGCAACCCCGATGAGTGCTTCATTCAAATTAGACAAAGATGAAGCTGGAACTGCAATAGAGGTATCATTGTATCGTGGTATAATTGGCTCTTTGCTTTACTTAACTGCTAGCAGACCAGACATCATGTTTGTTGTCTGTATGTGTGCTAGATTCCAATCTGTGCCAAAACAGTCTCATTACATTGCAGTTAAAAGGATTTAAAATATTTTAAAGGAACTTCCAATGTGTGTCTTTGGTATCCCAAAGACTCCAGTTTTCAACTAATCGGTTACAGTGATGCAGATTATGCAGGTTGCAGGATTGATAGGCGTAGCACAAGTGGGACTTGTTAATTCTTGGGAGATCATTTGATTTCCTGGTTCAGTAAGAAGCAGACTTTGATTGCAACATCCACAGCTGAAGCTATCGGCTGGAAGCTGCTGTGCTCAGATCTTATGGATTCAACATCAGCTCAAGGATTATGGCATTGATGCTTCTGAAGCTCCTATCTTCTGTGACATACCAGTGCGATAGCTATCACCCAGAATCATGTGCTGCATTCAAGAACCAAGCACATAGATATCAGGTATCATTTCATAAGAGATCACGTGCTCAAGAAAGATGTCTGGCTGGAGTATGTGTGGACAGACTAGAAAGTTGCTGATATCTTCACAAAGCCTCTACCATACGCTAAGTTTTCGTATTTCAAAACATTCTTGGTCTCTTAGAATTGTCTTAATCTATGATTGTGCTAACATTTTGCAGGTTGAACAGCTTGTGTTTACTTCAGATCTGGATCTTATGTTCAGGGGGAACGTGAAGTACTTCATATTTGGTAAACTATTGCATTGGGAGAACCTCATCTTTAGGGGGAATAACAGATCTGAGTTAATAAGTGCTAAGTCAGCTGAATGCGTGAGATCTGAATCTATTCAGAATTCGTGTATATACAGTTGATGCTTATACGTAATCATATCTGACAGTATCCAAGCTGATACAAAAAACAGCTGTCACGTAATGTTAAAATGGCACTCGTTTTTAGTTTTTACCCTTGTGGTTAAAATTCAAAGTCTTTTCAAATCTTTTCAAAAATTGATCGCGCCATCGGATGATTGACACGTGTGTTGTCATCATGAGACATTTCACATCAACACTGTAAACACGTACCGTTTCATATTCCTTTCTCTTATATACGTCTTTTCGATTTTCTCTAACATTTACCTTGCGCTAAATTACTCTCGAGCTCTGCTTTCAGTGTTTTCTCTTTGAAGATTATCTTTCCGGTGTTTTCTTTGTTCAATCAACCATCAGCAATGGCATCTTCTCTGATTACGAATGCTCTTCAAGTGAACTTTGACTCAGTGCTGACTTTTCCTGAAGAGGGCATGGTGAATATGTTCAAAGCCCTAGAATCTACTGGTCTTCGTGGTTTTCTGGGGTGCCCCTCTGTTCTATATGAAAAAGATCTAGAATAGTTCTTTAGTGTTGCCTTTGTTAGGGACAATGAAGTTATCAGTGCCGTTCAGGGCAAGTTTATTGGAATTTCCGAGGAGCTGTTTGTCGGTGCGTTTGGGTTACCGATTGCAGGGTTGACAGATTTGTCTGATGTTCCGAAGGATTTGGTTTATGATGCAAGGAGCATATTTTCTTCTTCTGGTGAGCCAGTTAAGACCTCTTGCAAGAAGAGGGAAATGAAGTTTGAATTTCGTTTGCTGAACGATATACTGGAAAAATCCGTAACTGTCAAGGCTGGGTCCTTCGACGCTGTTAGTCATGAGCGATTTCTTCTGATGACGGACATTCACTTCAGTCTGAAAATCAACTGGAGCAAGATTCTGTTTGGGATTCTTAAGGAGATGGTGACCAAGTCATCAAATCAAGCCAAGGGCTTTGCAGCTCAGATTTGTGTTCTATTGAAGGGTGCTCCAAATCTGACACTGGGAGAGGCAAAGACCTTCCCATCACTGAAGATTCTTACAGTGTATACTGTTGGAACGTACATTGCCAAGAAAAAAAATATAACTACTGATGAAGATGAGCCTGTGGAGACAGTTTCCAAGAAGGCTGAGACAAAGAGGAGACCAGCTCCTTTATTGTTGAGCCTGTCGCTAAGAAGAAGATGACAACTGTGGGGAGAGCTGCTCCCGCAGAAAAGAACTTGGCCATTGTTACTGTGTCTCAAGATGTTGAGCCCATCTCTGTGATTCCAGCTGTGACTCCATGCGCTCAACGATGCCGCGCACCGAAGAGGAAATTGGTTTTAAGGTTTCGAAAAATAAAAAATCTAAGGAGTTCATTCAACCCCCCCTCCTTCTGAACTCTTAAGCTCATTTTAACTATATTTTCGATTCCATTGATCCTATCACACTCCTTGTTTGAACCTACACGACCCTAACTCTATAGGAAAATCTCTGGGCTCAACCTTGACCACACAGATAACCCCAGACAATAATCCAGGACACGTGCTGACTGTAAAAATTCATAAATAATTTATTTCTTGACCAAATCACTCCTTGTTAGGAGCTACACGACCCTAACTCGATGGGCTAACTTCAGGTCTTGACCAAAATTACACAGATTTTCTAGAGTGACCTTCACGACCCCAAAAATCCTACTGTTCACGCAGAGGCAGCAAGCTAGATTGCGTACAGCTTCACCTCTCGTTCCAACGTATTCTCCTCGACTCCAGGACACAACCAGGCCCTCACTCAGACCCCAGAAGACCGTTGGACCTGTCTCTAGCCATCCAAAAAACTTTTGGTCCAATCATCCCTCAACATTCAAAAATCGAAATCTAAACAACAAGCACAAAAAACATAATATGATTTCATCGTGTAGCAAGGAATCAAATTTAATTTCCTTGAAAATTTAGCTGACGGTTGATAGTCGATCTCTAGGGAGCGATCCACCACGATCACGATCTGCAATTCCTTACAAATTTTCTGAAAATTTTCGGCACTAGGATGAATCATAGCCATCACCTCCTAAACCTCAATCCTCCCTATTTTTTTTATCTCCAAAGTTTAGATATAAAAAAAGTTCTTTCAAAATTTTAAAAATAAATTTTATAACTCTTAAATGTGCACATAAAATTTTAAGAGTGCTAATATTTAAAGAAATTTGAAAATCGCACTTTAATTTAGTGGTAAAAACAAAATAAACATAAAATTCAAAAAGCACAATTAAAATTTAGCTGAAAAAAGAAATAAATAAGTCACTGGACTTCAAATTTTATAAAATATCATTGAAATATTTTCCTCCTCAAAAATGCCATTAAATAAATTTTGAAAATATCAGTTACCGCGCTCGGCATCTTCCTCCGGAGATCTTCTCTCGAACTAGAAGCCTGAATTCTAACTCTAAAAATATCAAAATTAGGAAATTTATAAAAATAAATAATGACCACATTAAAAATCAATTTTATCTACCAATTTAATTATTTTGTTGGTCTATCTGGCTATCTCGGATTTTTGGGCATCATACAAAAGATGACCAAACCACAAAATAGCAAACAAGTTCCAAAGGCAAAGAACCCCAAACAAACTAAGATAACCTAGACCTAGTCCAGAAAGATTTTCTAGAAGCCTTCAAAAAAGTCCTTGACTTACAAAACAAATTTTTTGAATTTTTAACCCAATGATCTTCCAAGTCTGCCAAATCTGATGATTCTGTTTCGTCAAAACCGTTGGGAGGCCCTTCGGCCCAAGATCCATTTGATTTTTAATAAGTTTTCAAAATTAAAGTACAAAATCGAAAAAATTTACTCAAACAGCAGCAAGCAAAGCCATTACTCCAAATAACAGAGACGAAACAGACAGAAGGTATCCAAAGCAGTGGACGACAAAAGGAATCAAAAGTACAAAGCGTGGCAAGCAATCATGATTACTGAATTTCCAACAACAGTGGACGACAAGCGGAATCAAAAGTACAAAGCGTGGCAAGCAATTAGGATTACTTTTCAAAAAGGTTTATTCTCATGAGATTAAAATGTCTTTTAGATTCAAATTCAAATGTAAGATTTGCCTATTTATAGTCGTATTCATTTTATTGAAAGACAGAGCAAATTTGGAAGAGATTTCGAGATTCTAATCTGCCTACTACCGTTGTAAGAATTTTGCTTTTAATAAATTTCAGTTTTCAAATCTCAGTATTTATTTCTACTTCATAAAATTTTTAAGATTATTATAAATACTGTTTAAATTAATTATCATGAAATTCTGTTATTTCTTGTTTTATAAGATTTCTTGTCTTATTCTTGTATAATATTTCAAGTATTATTCTTGTTTTAATATTTGATACAGAGGGTATAGAGCTTTTGTTGGTATATTTCGTTTTCTAACATCATTTTCATAAGGAAGGTCGACAATATGTTGTTTTCTTTGCCATAAAGCGTTTGGAATTTCACTACAAACTTCCTTAATAATTTTCTCTTTGAGTTATTTTATCTTGTTGGTGGTTTGTGGATGCTCTAATTGTTTTTCAATTTTTACTAATGGTAATTCTTCTTTAAGAAAATTAATATGCTGTTTTTATGATCTATGATATTTATTTGTTTACAAATTGAAGTATTTTGGAGAAGATATATTTCTTTCGGTTTGACTTGTATAATAAAAGGAAAAGTATTTCTTTACCATGAATATTAGTAAATATTACATTGTTATTAATTTTGAAAGGATATATTTGTGTTAGGAATGGATTTCCCAAGATCGTGTCTTAATATATATCTCTGACCAAAGTGAAATATTTTGGAAACAATAACCTTTATTTTTGGATCTATGTAATAGATCAGATCTGGATTTTGATGAACACAAAACATGCTCTTATGTTACTGACAATCTACACGAGTACGCAGGTATAAGCTGTAGCAGATCAGATCAGAAAAGAGCTGCGAGCCGAAGCAGTGCGCTGTAGCTGATCAGATCAGACAAGAGCTTCGAGCTGAAGCAATGCGTTGTAGCATATCAGATCGGACAAGAGCTACGAGCTGAAGAAGTGCGCTGTAGCAGATCAGATCGGATAAGAGCTGCGAGCGAAGAAGTGTGTTGTCTAAACAAAGAGCGCAGTTCTGCGAAGAAGAAGATCAACTTAGAAGGGTCTATCAGCTTAGAGTGTATGGGCTCGGTGAAGATCAGCTCAGGTAACAGATTAGTTTAGAACAGATCAAGAGAAGATCGCACAAGTTAGAATAGAACTGAAGACAGATCAAATTAGGCGAATCAGCACATACATAGATCAGCTCATAGGTATAAGCTGGAGCAGCACATACAGAATCAGAATAGTGTCGAAGCAGCTCAGAGCTGAACGAAGTGGAAGCATCGTCAAGATCAGCTCAGAGCTGAAAGAACTGGAGAAACACAGACCAGATCGCAGCAGCAAAGATCAGAGCTGTACATAGAAGAATGAAACAGCTCAGAGCAGAACTAGAAAGAACGAAACAGCTCAGAGCAGAACTAAAAAGAACGAAACAGCTCAGAGCTATACAGAGAAGAAAGAAACAGCTCAGAGCTGAATAAAGAAGAACTAAACATCTCAGATCTGAAGAAAGAAGAACCAAATAGCTCAAAGCAGAATAGAGCAGATAAGAACAAGAAAAACTTAGAGAAGAAGCACAGAAACATCTCAGAGAAAAACTAAGAAGAATCAAAGAGCATATCAGAGGATCAGCTCAAGGACCAGCTCAGAGGAATAGCGTCGAAGATCAGGCTAGAGCTGGTCAAGCAAAGTAATTCAGATCTTACGAGCAATGAACAGAACAAGCGAGGACAAAGCGGCACTTTGTCTTAGATAAAAGAGTCTTTGAAATAACTAGACCTAAAAGAGCCGTTGAAATCTAAAAGAGGAAAGAGCGTTTTTGTCACAGATGAAGATCAGACCGTCAAGAACAAGTTATAGAAATCCTCCAACGGTCTCAATTCATCAAATTATACATATACACTGAATATTTAGAAGAAGAAATAGAAACAACGAAAGAGAACAATGCAAGAAACATAACAAGTGATACAAAAGACTAAACTCTTGAAAAATCTATCGCGTACCAAAAACTTAACTGTTCGTCATATTCTTTGTTATGACTTTGATCCCAAAAGCTTGAAGTCATTTTTCTGAGTCGTAACCACAATCTATAGTGTATTTTAATTCAAGTGTAAATAAAAAACAGAGTGTGAAGATCGAACATAGCTTGATCTGCTCAGAGCTGGTAACTGTAAAAGCAGAACAGATCGCGTGTCTGTAAACTGTCGTAGAGTTCTAGGAGTTTTCACAGTTGTGTCTATTAGGATTGGGTTATTTCAGATGCTGTAGTAATCAAAATCTTCAAGTAAAATCCTTCCTTAACTACGAAGAAGGGGAGATATAGGAGTTTCAGCTCCGAACTTCCATACACAAACTCTCGTCCCTTTATCTTTTTACTGCTTTCAGTTTCAAATCTATTCACATTTCAATTGAGTTCTTTCCACACTTATTTTTGTTACTTGAGAGAACAGAGCATGCTGAGATCCTCTAAGATGGTAACTCAACTTAGATTTAATCCGAAGGCTTGTAAAATTATTTTAAAGGAGTTTTCGTGAAAATTGGGAAAGGAGTTCATTCACGCCCCTCTGAGCTCACAAGCTGTATTTTAATTCTCTTTTCGATCCCAACAAATGGTATCAGAACTGTTATCTCAGTTTCTAAACAGTGGTTTAAATTGCAATTATTAAACATGTATATCTCACACATGGTAACTCAACTTAGATTTAATCCGAAGGCTTGTAAAATTATTTTAAAGGAGTTTTCGTGAAAATTGGGAAAGGAGTTCATTCACGCCCCTCTGAGCTCACAAGCTGTATTTTAATTCTCTTTTCGATCCCAACAAATGGTATCAGAACTGTTATCTCAGTTTCTAAACAGTGGTTTAAATTGCAATTATTAAACATGTATATCTCACACAACAAAATTCCTATGTTTTTGAAGGAATAGTACGATGTTTGGAAGATAAGGATGCAAGCTCACCTGGCAGCTCAAGATGATGATATGTGGTTGTAGGACCGAGCGCTTGCCGCTTTACCAAAAGCTATAGCTGGTGGTAACGGTGCAACTCCAATCTTTTAAACCGTATAGCAACACAAGCGCCACGTTTCGATCGCTCTACCTAGCAGGGGCAATTATTGCACTCCAACAATCCCCCTCCCAATAGTGGTTCATCATCACAGCAACAAGGATCTCACCTGAAGGTCATGAGAGCACTTCCCACAGAGTGGGATGTGAAGACGATGGCCATGAGAGAGTCAAAGGACCTCAACAAGCTGGAGATCCATGACCTGTTCAAAAATATGAAAGCTTATGAGTTTGAGCTAGAGACCAGAGCTGAATCTGAGCCATTAACTCTCATACAACCAAGGCCCTTGTCACTACAGAATAAAAACCACAAAATACTGCAGAGCAGATTAGAGATGACGTAATGTCCCTCTCTATTAAGAAGTTTGTGAAATTCTTGAGAAGAACTCAAAACCCATCTTTTTCAAATAATCTCACAAAACTGAAAGACCACTACTGACTTAAACTGTTATAAATGTTGTAGGTCTGGTCATTCCATTACGGACTGTACTAAATCGAAAAAATATGACAAGAAGTAATCATATAAGAGGCGTAGCAGACCTGATAAGAAGACTTTCAGGAAAAGAAGAGATTAGAAAGCCATGGTTTCTGAAGAGAGTAACAACAAGTGGGCTGATTCAGACTCGGATGAGAGTACTTCCAGCAGCTCATCGAGTAACAATGAGGAAGAAAAGTTCATTGTGTAATGGCAGATGACAATGATGAGGTATTTGATTTCTCTAATATTGAATTTACATGAGAAGACCTCATTTCTGCACTAAATGAAATGGTCCATGAGTATAAGAAGCTCTCACACTCATTTGTGGAGGTTAAAGCTGAAAGAAAAAGTCGAAAAGATAGTGAAGCTAATCCGGGCTGCTCACAACTTGGAAAACTTGACAGTCTGAGGCTGAGTTGAGTAAGCTTAGAACTTAGAATGAATTGTTGAAAGCACAGTTCACTGAACTCACATATGAAATTTAAAGTTAAATAAAGTGATGAGCTCTTGGAAGAATTATTCAGTTTCCCTGAGTAAGCTGCATGAGGCCCAAAAGCCACTTAATGATAAAGCTGGATTAGGCTTCAATTCAGAGACTAGCAGCTCAGGTGAGACGAATACTCAATCAGATCTGGCATATGATATGTTCAAAAAAATGAATTTTATCAAAGCCAGTGTGATACATGATAGCTTGAATCGGTCAAGTTTGATGACCAGAACGCGTCTAATCTGAACCATAAGGGTAACCAAGGTATAGGTTATGCTCAACCTGAGAACTCTAAGCCGAGCTGGCTTAAAAATAGGCTGGACAAGGACAGAGTAAGATCTGGTCCGCAGTCGCCTGAATCTGAACCAGCTTAGGCAAGGTTCAAAGAAGGTGAGAAAACAAACAAGAAATGTTTAGCTCAGACGCGATCTGAATGATCAGAATGTAAATCCAAGATTCAAAATATCGCGCACTAATTTTGCATGCACCCTACTGGACACATACACTGGAAGAACTGTCAAAGTAATTCAAGTTTGGGTCCCGAAAGGATTAATCCAATCTGGACCCAAGTAAAATTGGGTACCGAAAGTTTATTTTCTGATTGCAGGTCAACAGGGTCAGTCGTTTGAAGACATAAAAATGATATTTGGACAGCGGATAATCCAGACACATGACGGGCAATTAAAAACTTTTATCAGATATCAAACACACCAAAGTACTAAAAATCACATTCGGTGATAACTCAACAGATGAAACTATGGGCAAGGGTAATATTTTCCATGGCAATATTATTATCAATGATGTGCTTCTTGTTAAAAATCTTTACTATAACCTTATTAACATTAGTCAATTGTGTGATAAGGATTATGTGGTAAATTTTCACAAACACATATGCACAGTTCAAAGCCCAGCTGGTATGACTATTCTAACAGGGAACATATTGGCAACACTTGAAAAGTGAGCTAGTCAGATTAGGTGGTGACTAAACCTACATGTTTGGTTGCTAATTCTTCTAAAGCATGATTATGGCATAAATGCATGAATAATAAAATTTTAAAATAATATCCAATCTGTGTAAACAAGATTTGGTCACTGGTCTACCCAAAAAATTGACTTTACAAAAGATAAATTGTTCAGCATGTCAGCTCGGAAAGCAAATAAGGTCTAATTTTAAGAACAAGGGTTGTAGCTCTTCTTCCCGAAGCTTGGAGCTATTGCACATGGACTTATTTGGACCTGTCCAAGTAACCAACTTATGGGGAAAGAAGTACTGTGAGACCCGAAAGATTAGCGGAGCAATTAATTAAATTAATCGGGTTTAGCATGACCGGATCAGGCGTGAGCTGATCTGAGGCGGCCAGCTTTGAGCTGGTATGCTTAGTGAATGTGAGTTGGTCTGTGTGTGGACCAGATTTGGGTTATTTTCCGTAGAACGGTCAGATATGGCTGGTTGGGTGCTTAAGAATTGTTGTCGCAAGCCATTTTGGGTACGCTAAGTTGGATATTCGAAGCGGATAACGGAGCGACGTCGTTTTGGGAGAAACCATATTTGAAGGTGTGAAATCTGGTAGTACTGTGTGGACCGGCCTAGTTTGTGGTTTTAGTGTAAACTGGTACGGTTCATAGGTACCGCTGAGGTAAGATCTGAACGTGTGAGATCTGGTCATCCGGATCTGGGTTGTGATGCGACGCCGTTTAGTGATATCCGTTTAGGAGCTAGTTGTTTGACACGTGTGAGTGGTCCAAGGGATGATCTGCTTTAGCGAAGAGCTTTTGGTACTGCTTACGTTCGGATATGTTGCTGCTGGGTATCCAATGTACTGTTTTGAGATACCAGATCTGGTGTATGTTGTTCTAGAGTGCAGCTGGATGACGTATACCATGTGGGAGAGAGACCAGTGAGTTTATCGATCTGAGTGGGACACCTGGACGATGTCGTTTGGAGGTAGCGATCGGTTATAGCGGGGAAGAGTCCAAATCTGGTATGGTGCTCAGATCTGAGTTGGTAACAGATGTGAGCCTGAGTTGTCTGTGGCTATTGTTCACCAGATCTCAGCAGATTTGAGTTATATTAATAGAAGACGTTGACCGTGCGATCGTCATTCTTCTCCAACACTTAGAAAATATCTCTCCACGTAAGAAAATCCTCTACTGTAGAGAAACCCTTACTGTTCACCATGTTCTATTTCCTTTGATTCCCGGCGGTAGACGACACAGCTTTGAGCAAGGTTGGTAGCGCTGGATTCCCCTTGCCAAGACCGTTCCTTCTATACCACTTTTTGAGAGTTTTGAGCAGCTAGAAGAAGAACGCGAAGAAGCTACAGTGTGTTGACTGTTCGTATTTAAGTCGCTTGGGTTTTCAGTTCAGGTAATGCTTTCGAATAAGTGTTAGATCCTCCCTTATGCTTCATTTAGAGCTATCTATTGTGCTCGAAGGGTAGGATAGAGCTGGGTTGGGCTGGTAGCTCCCAGTGTGAGTTTCTGTGCTTACTGTCCCTGAGCTGATTTTCGTATTTGGCTAAGAAGGTTTCATATCTGAGTTATTCGGGACTTTCGTTGTGATAATTGTAGCACAGAAACTAAGGTACGGATGTGAGCTTGTATTACAGCTTTGGGATAAGCATGGATATATATGTATGCATGCTGGTATGTTGTGCAGTGTATGCTATCGTGCTGTTATTGTTTACCTCTGTTCTGTGCTGGTTGTTGCACGTCATTGTAACTTCATACACGCATTTTCCCTATTGAGCTCATATCTTGTTACCCGTGTATTGTTGTGATAACACGTGTGTACCAGGATGCTTTGTTGAGGACGAGCGCCAATACCGTGCTCCTCATCTACCTGCTGATCTAGTTGTTAGCCGCTATGAGACGAATGGATAGCTACCACGCTCTCATGAGCTTTGGCAACAATAGGTTGAGTAATATGGTTTATGCTTCTGGTACAGTGTGTTCAGATGAGTGGATAGCTACCACGCTCTCTCATGCTACGTGGCCACACCATCCCATTCATTTGATCTGTGAACAGCTGATGAGCTGGTTCTTTGAGCTCCTTTGGCTTCCTGATTAGTTTGTAGACTGTTGCCTTTGCATTCTGCTGTTCTCATGCATAGCACATTCATTTATGCTGTTTGATTTGCTCTCCGTACTGTGGTTTGACCCCTGTCCCTTGGGGGCTGGTTGTTTGGTTATTTGTGTGTTGTTCAGGTTACCCAGGTTTCTTAGCTGGTTGTGGAGGTGACTCAGCTGGAGGTTCCCCGAGAGGTGGATAGAGTATCACAGTTAACTATATTATATATATATATATATATATATATTGCTACCCTCTCCGACAACTCTTTCCATTAACATTCCTATCTGTATATATATTGGAGTTGTCATCAGGGGATGCTCCATGTTGTCTTATATTCAGATTTGAGTCTGTATTGACTTGGGATACTCAATGTTTGTAATTGTTAGTGCTTGTTGCTATTGTTGGTTTTTGGTTGTTGTAAAACCAATATTTGAGTATAAGCGTATTTTGAATTTATGTTTTCTAAGTCAGGCCAAAGCGAAAAATTTTAGCCACTTTTAATGCTTCCGTATTTTTAATTGCGTATTTAATCTCTGTTTTGTGCACCGGGCCTGACATTTTTGGTATCAGAGCTTAAACTGGGATAAGCTCGAATTCTTTTGATCACACTTGAGTCTAGGCACTGTGTTTCTTGTTGCGTGTGCTTGACTACGTGTTATATTTGCTGGGTTATCTTATTTTATGTGTGTTTGCGTAGATGCTGCCTAGACGTAGGGGGAGAGCTACTAGGCTGATGCCGATAGAATATGAAGCTCAAAACGATGAGGGCGAGCGCAATTTTCCCATTCGTAGGCGCGGGAGACAGGTGGATGATGAGATGGATATGTTGGCAGCTCGTGTAGACGAAATGGAGCTGATTATTGCGAGGTTTCATCGGATGAATCCTCAAACATTCAATGGTGACGAGTCTAGTTCCGATGCTGAGTCTTGGTTGCAGCACATTACAGGGCTATTTGATCGAGTGCGGTATGACGATGAGCATAGACTGAGTTTAGCTACTTTTCAGTTGAGGAAGAATGCAGGATGCTGGTGGAGAGGTGCATCCCGAACTCTTGAGGAAACTGGTGTGGGGATCACTTGGAACAGTTTTTGTACTGAGTTTTGTCAGGAGTACGTTCCAGAGTCCTACGTTAACGCCCGAGAGCGTGAGTTCGATAACTTGGTTCAGGGAACCATGTCTGTGGGGGAGTATGCTAGAAATTTTTCTTCTCTCCTTGCTTATGTTCCTCATGTGTCTGGCCGCGAGAGGGCGAAGAGGAACCGATTCTTGGAAGGGCTGAATGAGGATCTCTATTCTTTGGTGTTGGCAAGTTCCCCGACTAGCTATGCGAATGAGGTGGACAAGGCGATGCACATTGAGGAAGGGTTGCAGAACCATAGGTCTCGGGTTAGGCCACAAGCTACTCAAGGTATTCGTCCCAACATGCAAGGGGCGCAGTCTTCCTAACCTTCTCAGTCATCCCAGCAACCCCAACATCCATCACAACAATCTGGACTCCATAGGTTTAGGCCCCGTGGCCATCAGTTTAAGAAGAAGCAGTGTTCTAGTTCTTCTGGTTCAGGTAGTTCGAGTAGCAGCAACAGTCCCAGGGCCAACTTTTGGGGCCAATGTGGAGGTAAGCACCCTTCGACGCAGTGTATAGGGGTTCAGGGTGTTTGAAATCTTTGCGGGCAGTATGGGCATTTTGCGAAAGTATGTCCTTTGGCTGGATTTTAGCATACCGCTGCCCCACTGCAGGGTCGTTCTGGTGAGTCATCTCGAGGTCGTTCTTTCCCTGTTCAGCAGCAGAGGATGGGGGAAACTCAGCATAGGCCGTTCCAGCAGCCTGTTCCTTCGCGTTTTGGACAGTCTTCCCAACCCTATTTCTCAGGGCCTCAGCAGGCTCAAGTAAATTTCATGACAAGGGAGCAAGAATAGGTCAAACTTGGAGGAGTGATATTAGGTACTTGTACTATTTTTGATTTTCCAGCACGTGTGTTGTTTGATACTAGAGCATCACATTCATTTATAGCTGATGCATTCGTTGTTGAGCGTGGTTTGCATACCACTCTTTTGCGTGATGTTGTTTCTGTTGCGACTCCTGCCGGTGCGAGCTTGTTCTCCCAAGATATGGTGTCGAATGGCATACTTAGGTTTGGCGAGAATGTTCTGATAGCCAATTTGATCAAGTAGTTATGTGGGATTTCGATTGCATAGTGGGAATGGACGTGTTGTCTAGTTTTATGGCCATCGTGGATTGTTTCCAGGGCGTTGTGCGTTTTCGGCCTCAGTATGGCGAGAAGTGGAATTTCTACGGCCATGATTTCCAATCGAAGATTCCGTTGAGCTATGGAGTTGTTTAGCCTATTGACAGTGGAGAATGTAGGATTCATGATTTATGCTTTAGACGCATCCTCGACGTCGTGTGTGGAGCTTAGTGACATTCCTGTCGTGCGTTTTCGGCCTCAGTATGGCGAGAAGTGGAATTTCTACGGCCATGATTTCCAATCGAAGATTCCGTTGAGCTATGGAGTTGTTTAGCCTATTGACAGTGGAGAATGTAGGATTCATGATTTATGCTTTAGACGCATCCTCGACGTCGTGTGTGGAGCTTAGTGACATTCCTGTCGTTCGTGATTTCACTGATGTGTTTCCAGAGGAGATTCCTGGTTTTCCTCCGAGAAGGGAGATAGACTTCAGCATTGAGTTGGTGACGGGTACATCTCCTATTTCATGAACCCCGTATCGTTTAGCGCTAGCTGAGTTGAGGGAGCTGAAGGAACAACTTAGAGATATGTTGGAGAAGGACTTTATTCGGCCAAGCATGTCCCCGTGGGGAGCTCCTATTTTATATTTGAAGAAGAAGGATGGTTCGATGAGGATGTGCATCGTCTTTCGGCAACATAACAAGGCTACTGTGAAGAATAAGTACCCTTTACCGAGGATCGATGATTTATTCGATCAGCTTCAAGGTTCAGTTGTGTATTCTAAGATCTATCTGCGTTCAGGGTATCATCAGTTGCGAATTAGAGAGGAATATGTTGAGAAAACTGCGTTTAGAACGAGGTACGGGCATTATAAGTTTTTGGTTATGCCTTTTGGTTTGACTAATGCCCCTTCAGTTTTCATGGACTTAATGAACCGAGTCTTTAGAGAGTTCATCGATCAGTTTGTAATTGTTTTCATCGATGACATATTGGTTTACTCAAACACTCTCATGCAGCATAAAGAGCACTTGAGACTTGTCCTCCAAACACTTCGAGACTCACAGCTGTATGCTAAGTTCTATAAATATGATTGTTGGTTGGATAATGAAACGAACCAGACTCTTTATTTTTTTAAAAACATGTGCGGAAGCATAAACTTAAACATAACGATGGCTCGCTCCCTTCTAAAACATTTCTAAACCATTTTCCCAAAATACTTTAAGCATAGATAGATGAATATTTAAAATGTTAAAAACATCCAACACCATAAAATCCCCGAGTAAAAGAATACTGAAAACCAACATGTTTAAAAAACCAGTATCTACTGCAACATGACAAAACTGAATCATAAAGGCGGTCACGGGGTACTGCTGCGACAGGCGCTCAGAGGTCCTCACCGCCAGTCGAATATACTCATCGATAGGATCATCACCTGCACCATTTAAATCTAGTGAGCCTAGAGGCTCAGCATGCTCTATCGTAATACATAGCAAAGTACATACTAATAAAATCGTATGCAAGCACATACTGTAATTAAAATAGCGCAAAAGCTTGAATGCGTGCATGATCTTACTGCTGCGACAGGCGCTCAGAGGTCCTCACCGCCAGTCGAATATACTCATCGATAGGATCATCACCTGCACCATTTAAATCTAGTGAGCCTAGAGGCTCAGCATGCTCTATCGTAATACATAGCAAAGTACATACTAATAAAATCGTATGCAAGCACATACTGTAATTAAAATAGCGCAAAAGCTTGAATGCGTGCATGATCTTAAAACATTTCTTCATACATTTCATATCGTACATACGTAACATAAACATACATAAGGCATGACATAACATAACATGAAAAACGTATGAGTCGTATCAGTGAATGTGAGCGGGCGTATGACTGATCAGTCGTAATAACCAACGTACGTGACGGTGTGGTTTACCCCGATATCACACGAGGATCCCTATATGTCACACCTATAAGTTGCCACTTCATCCCGATATCACACGAGGATCCATAGGCCGCCACTTCACCATGATATCACACATGGATCCATAGGCTCATAATCATACCTAACACAGGGGATCCCCGGGTCCGGCTACCCGGCTAACTCCCATCATAAAACTTTGCCACATCACCTCAATCCCTCGGGTTTTATCTTAAAAAGAGACATGCCTGATCGTTTAATAAAATCTCATGATGCGTGAATTTCTTAGAATCATGCAATTTAAAAGCTTAGCCCGTTAATGTATATTTAATCATTTCCTTTAAAACATTTACGTAAATAAATTACTACATATATAATAAAAAAATAAATTTACGGGCTTCTACATTTTTCCTACTTCGGTCGAGGATTGATTCCGGGGCCTGGCTCACCACTTCTAGACTAAACATCGCTCTAAAATTAGCCGATGAAACGAATGTTCACCCCTTCTAAACATTTTTTCTTAATTAAATTAAATTTAGACTTCTAAAAATCAAGGCTAAAAGGGACTACTTAAAATCAATTTTGACTTCTAGAAATAAATTTGGACTTATTAAAAATCGATTTTGACTTTTAAAATCACTTTAAATCAATTTTGACTTTACAATCAGATTTTGATCAAAAGACCGATTTTGACCAGATTAAATCCCAAAAATCGAATTTGACTCCAAGATTTTTACTAAAAAACTTAAAATTAGGCATAACTAAAATTATTTAAAAGGTTTGACTCAATTTTGAAACTTCTGGCTATTTTCTTTAAAATTGGACCTTCGACACATTAATAAAAGTAACAGGTCCAAAATTAAAATAACTTGATCCCATTTTAAAATATTTGACTTGGGACCCAAAGAACCGATCTGATCCAACCGAACCAGCCGAGACCGGTTCACTTAGACCTAACCAATTCTCCAAAAATAAACCTAGACCAAAACACACACCTAATCAGCCGTCGCCACGACCAGCCTATGGTTTTTGCGTTCGTTCTCCCTGCTCGGCCACCACTGCCGGAGCCCTTCCGGATGGACTACCCCCAGGTCCAGAAGGTTCTAACGAGACTAACCTTGGATCAAACCGTTGGCTAACCAGGGAGAACTGGTCGCTGCAAGTGGACGCTCCAGCCAGCTGCACCGTCGCGACCAACCTGCTGGTCTTTGTGTTCGTTCTCTACTTCTCCGGCCACAAATGACAGAGCCCTTCTGACGGGACCACCCCCAGGTCCAGAAGGTTCTAACTTGACCAACCTTGCCTCAAACCATGGCCTAACCAGGGAGAACTAGTCACTGCAATTGGACGCACCAGCCATGATGCGCGCTGTCGTGACCACCTGCTGGTCTCAATGATCGTTCTCTCTGCCGGCCACCACTGCCGGATCCCTTCCGGCTGGAACACCCCCAGGTCCAGACGTTTCTAACCTGACCAGCCTCGGCCCCAACCATGGTCGCACGAGAGAGCACGACCCTGGTGAAGGCGACGTACCGTGCAGCCGCAGAGCAGAAGGTGTTTTGCATGCAGCCGCTGGTTCGACCCTAAATTCTGTGTTTTTGTCCACCCCTAGGCCACCCTAGGATCCTAACTCAACCCACCTGACTATGAGCCATGACCCCTGGATCAACCACGAACCGTAGCATCATGAAAATTTTCGAGAAACATGAAAGCAATGTACGTGAGATGCATGACTTCAACCAAAGTTGCATAGATCTGAAAAATTCCCACAAAAATCATGCATATTTTCATAAAAACAGGTTATTATGATTTAAATGGTGAGCATGGGAATTGATATCACATGCCTGGGTTGAATAAAACGCGGATCTGCGAGGCACGGACGTTGTAGACGCGAGATCGGGGCGCAGCCGGCTTTTGATCACCAAGATTCTTCAAAGGTTGAATATTTTCGAAAGTTTGTGTGATATGGAGTGGAGAGGACGGCTGGTTGTGTGAATAGGAGGCTAGGTTTGTGTAACTTTGTGTTTAGGAAATAATTAAAGTGCCTAATATAACCCCACTAATTTAAATTAAGAAAATACAAGCTTGCCCCTCTACTTAAATTAAAAAGGTGTTAAAAACTCATACTTGGGCTTTAACATTCATAAAGTTTCGAAATCTAGGCCTCCTAGAATTTTAAAATGCTTTAAAACTCAATATACCAGCCCGTATAGGCGAAAAACAGGTTCCCCTCCAAAATAATTATAAAAATCCAAAATTTCAGAAATTGTTGCTTAAAATAAAATAAATGCGTTCTAAAAAATCCCATAACTTAAAATCTCAATTTATATTCATTCCGGTCGATCCTAATCTCGTCCACACGGCCGTAGCTCAAGCAGGCTGAAAAATAGCACAGGCATACCATGCAGCATAAAATCATAGATAAATCATACAATAAGGCATGTAATCATCTAAAAATATTTTCCCCCTAGTCATGCACTCACTTCTACGTAATCCGAATTTCGGGATGTTACAGATAAGGTGGTATTTCTGGGTCATATCATTTCAGCTGAAGGGTTATCTGTTGATCCCAGTAAGGTAGAGGTGGTTGTGAACTAGGAACGTCCCAAGAACGTTTCGGAGATTCGTAGCTTTTTGGAATTGGCTAGCTATTATCGACGCTTCATTGAGGGATTCTCTAGTATATCTAAGGCTATGATGCAGCTGACCCAGAAGGATAAGAGATTTGTTTGGACGGGGGAATGCGAGAACAACTTCCAACTGCTCAAAGAGAAGCTAACTACAGCGCCCGTGTTAGCTTTACCTTCAGAATCAGGAGGTTTTGTGGCATATTCCGATGCTTCGCTTAGTGGATTGAGTTGCGTTCTGATGCAGAATGGTCGAGTCACTGCGTATGCTTCCCGTCAGTTGAAACCTCATGAGACTCGATATCAGATTCATGATTTGGAGTTGGCGGTCGTTGTCTTTGCTTTGAAGATTTGGTGTCACTATCTCTATGGCAAACAGTTTGTGGTGTATACTAACCACAAGAGTCTTCAGTATCACTTCTCCCAGTCGGACTTGAATATGAGGCAGCGTAGATGGATGGATCTGCTTAAAGATTTCGATTGCAAAATTCAGTATCAGCCTGGAAAAGTAAATTTAGTTGCTGATGCGTTTAGCAGGAAAGCTCATGTGTCGATTCTTGCATCGCTAAATAACTCGAAGATCCATGAGCATCTAAGCACTACTGGTTGGCGTTTCTACCCAGGTGATGATTACGTTGTGGTATCATCTTTCCAAGTCGAGCCACGGATTGTTTCAAATATTAGGGCAGCCCATAGAACTGATCCATATATCCATGAGTTGAACTTGAAAACTCAAGCTGGACAGTTAGAGGATTACTGTGTCACATATGATGGATGTTTGAGGTTTCGGGGCAGGTTAGTAGTGCCTAACTTGATTGATTTGAGAGAAAAGATCTTGAGAGAAGCTCATTGCAGAGTGTCCATCCTGGTGCAAGGAAGATGTACCATGCTTTGAAACAGCACTATTGGTGGGCAGGTTTGAAGAACGATGTTGCTGACTTTGTTGCTCGTTGTCTGAATTGTCAGCAAGTTAAAGCGGAAAGGATGAGACCTAGTGGACTATTGCAGAATTTAGAGGTGCCCCAATGGAATTGGGAGCTTGTAGCTATGGATTTTGTGACCCATTTGCCTCATTCAGTCGGGGATGTGATTCTATTTGGATAGTGATTGATAGAATTTCAAAGTCAGACCTGACAAATTACTTGAAGAAAATGGCGAAACTGTACATCGATTTCGTAGTTCGATTGCATGGAGTGCCTGTGTCCACAGTTTCAAATAGAGATCCGAGGTTCACTTTCAGATTTTGGAAGAGTTTGCAAGCAGCTTTGGCACCAGATTGGCTATGAGTACATCCTATCATCCCCAAACCGATGGCCAATCTGAGAGGACTATACAAACCTTGGAGGATATGTTACGCGCTGTTATTATGGATTTTCAGTGGTAGATGGCGGGATTCGTTGTCACTGGTGGAATTTTCATATAATAACAGCTATTTGTAACTGCGTGTTTAATCTCTGTTTTGTGCACTGAGCCTGACAAGTACACCGTAGTAATTACCGATGATTTCTCTAGGTTCACCTGGGTAATATTTTTAAAATCAAAAGATCAAACCGCGGACCAGCTGATAAATATTTTAAATGGACCTAAAAATGAGAAATATTCTTCTATCGATCGTATTAGGAGTGATCGTGGTACTGAGTTTTTAAATCGGAAATTATACTCCTATCTTGAACATAAATGAATCAGGAAACAGTTATATGCTGCCAGGTCACCTCAACAGAATGGGTTCCCTGAGTGCCGTAATCGTGCTTGAAAGAAGCCGCGAGAACTATGCTTGTTGATTCCTGGATTTCTCAAAAGTTTTGGGCCGAAGCGGTGAACACTGCATGCTATACACATAACAAACTATGATTAACAAGAAACGGTGCAAGACACCGTATGAGATCTAGAATGGAAAGCTACCGAACATTGCATATTTTAAAATTTTTGGATGCCAATGTTACATTCATAATAATGGAAAATAACATTTATCTACTTTTGACGCACGTTCTGGCATTGGTATTTTTCTTGGTTACTCAGCTATCAGCAAAGCTTATAACGTTTTTAACAATAGCACGCTGACTGTTGAAGAGTCAATACATGTTAAATTTATGAGTCTAGTTTTTTTAAATTATGTTAGTTCACTTAATGATATCAACAATCGATTAGAATCTACTAATCTCCTTAATCAAGCGATGATGAGTTTGATAGGATTGAAAATGGGGGTGTCCGTGAGTGCTCACACAACTCACGTAGGCTCTCACATAGCCTGAGACACCGAACCCTTTAAGTTACTTGCAATTTAAGGTTTTGAAAAATAAAAGCAGCACGCAACTTGGAACCGGATCGCACAGGTATTCTATCAGCTGCTCTGCAAGCTGGTCCGACACGCATGCGATCTGGTCGATTGAATTTGGAGCTGCAATAGCTCAGTGTTCTTGAACTTAAGTGCATCGAGATATAGATTGAGTAATGAAATAAGATCATATGGAAATAACTCAATCTGATCTCTGATAATCGAAAGCTCATTAGAAGTTTTAATCACGTTGTTAAATATTCAATGCGTATGAATGTAAATACAGAAAGCAGTAAAACGATATGCTGCGATTTGTTTATGGAAGTTCGGAGCTGAATATCCTACGTCTCCCCTTCTTCCGCAATCGGAAAAGATCCACTAGAAGACTTTGATTACAGCGGCCCCCATTGCAACCCGATCCTACGACCAGTAGCCGCAAGAACTCCTAACCACCACTGCACACCAGCCTGCAAGCTTCGTGGGTCTAACTTCACTTCTTTCACGCCTCAGTGAGAAAGGCTACATACTCTTTAACGTCTCAGTGGGAAAGACAACATAGACTTGTTTAACGACTCTGTCCAAAGACTCTAAGGAAGTCGTTTTTTTTTATTCATTCAGCTAATCTAATCAGCTCTCTCAAATATATGTGAGTGAATCGTGTGTGAGATTTACAGTGTATGTTCAATCTCTCAAAGATAAAATCTCACACATTGGGAAGTGCTCTTGTCCGAACTGGTTTCACCAATGTCTTCCCAGAGCTTGTGTTGTACATTCTTATGTTTTTACATATCTGATTTGCACAACACTATATCAACTTACCTCTTCTTGCGCTCTTCTTTTCTTTTTGTGCGCCTCACTTCTTCTTGTGCTATTCTTTTGTTATTTATAGCATGACGCGGAGATTTATCCGTTGGACACAAATTTGTAGCCGTTGAAAGTCTTCTGACACTGTTGTACTTTGCATCCTTTGTATTTTAATGCGTTGCAGGATTTTGTTCACTTTAAGCACGTGAGCACTGTACTTGAGAAGAAAATACAATCAAATCAATTTGAATACTGAACAACAATCTTTGTGTATTCTTGTATTCAAATTTTTGTGCTCGTAGATTTGATAGCATCGTCATGCTATCCGAACTGGTTTGACCTTAACCATCTTCCCAGCTTATCTCCGTTCTGGTTTGCATTGAGCCGATCTTTTCTTCGAGCTTTTCAAAGCTATCTTCTTCTCTTATCATCTGCTCTTGTACTCAGCTGCTCTTGTTATGTTCTTTTCTGCTCTTTAGCTGCTTCGAGCCAGCTTGTTCATTACACTGAGCAAGTCGCTTCACTGAGCTGGTTCAGCTGGTTTCCTTCCCAGCTAGTTGCTTCTTTCACTACAACAGCCTTCTGCTTTACCATCATAACCATCCAGCTGCTGAGATCCCTGATCAGGTTTTTTTTTCCCTGATCTGGTTTACCAGCTCGGCTCTTTTCTTCTCGTCAAGAGCCACTGTGTTACTTGTTTGTTCTATTAATCCATTCAGACACCTTATCCAAACCATAAGAAAGCACACCTTTATTGTAAAGCCCGGAAATCCTAATTACGTGAATTAAATGCGTGACTAGGAGGAAAACCTTATGATTATATGATTTGCATGTCATGTATGTGTTTATGTGATGATTTTATGCTCTACGTGTGCTTATCGCTTTACGGTACGGTTTGAGACCGATAAGCGGGGACGAGTCCGGAGTCGACCAAATCGAAAATATTTTAATGTTTTAGCACTTAGACATATTTTAAAGCAAAATATTTTTATTTTATGCACAATCTCCAAGAAAATGAGATTTTATGCACGGTTACCGAGGAGGACCCGTTTTTCGCCTATACGGGCCATTTTTATGACTTTTATGACACTTTTAAAATTGAGAGGCCTTATGTTACGAAAATTAAAGGCTTGGGGGATGATATTTAAATGTTTTTAAGCCTTTTTAAATAGGGGATGGGCTAGTATAATGATGGGCTTATATTTTTTTAAATAAAACAAGGTGGAAGGGCTTTTTAGCCCATTTTTTCACACACCCTCCACCTAAACTCGAAAATTTGCCCTAGCCCTCCTCTCATCAGACAAATTCAGACTCCATACTCTCCTTGATGGCTGAAAAATGCAAGTTTCTCCATTGAAATTTTGTGTATGCTTCAGATCTCAAGGTTTATGTTGTTCATGATCATGCATGTACTCATATGTGCACCTCACGGTTTTGATCCTTTTTGCATGGCTTCGGTTCATGGGCTGCTTGAGGGGTCTTGGCTCATGGTTAAGTGGTTCATGGTGGTCCTAGGAGTGGCTGGTCGTGGTTCGAATTGGTGGAATTGTGGTCGAACCAATGGCTTGATGTCGCACACCGCGCAGTGTGTGTTTGTGCGTGTTTTGTGCGTCCGGTTGCTAACCTTCGTGCGTCCAGTAGGGGCCATGGCTGAGGCCAAGACCGGTCAGGTTAGAACCGCCTGGACCTGGGGGTGGTCCATGCGGCGGGGCTCCGGCTAGTGGTGGCCGGAGCAGGGCGTACGAACTGTTTTTCTGCGGCGTGTCTGTCGCACACCGTCCAGTGTGTGTGCTGTTTGAGTTAGGGTTTTGGGCCGGTTTGGTTCGGTTGAACCGGCTGGTTCAAGTGGATCGAGGCGGTTCATCGAGTCTCGAGTCGAATATTCCAAATTATTTTATTTTTGGGCCGGGTTATTTTATTTTTAAAGTCCGGGTCGTTTTTACCGGGTCAAGTCAACTTTTAAGTTAAAAATTAGTTCGAGTCAAAATTATTTTTGGGTAAACGATTTTTAGTCAAATTCTATTCTTTTAAGTTGCTAGATTTTTCATTAAATTAGGATTTTTGCCAAATTAATGGATTTTGGGCCGATAATTACTTTAATGAATTTTAAGTCTGTTTTTAACGATATTGGGCCGAGCCCTTTAATCGATTTTAAAGAGGGTCATCCTTAGTTGTTTGGCCATTTTGAGTTGGACCTAGAATTTATTTTAAGTCTAGTTGAGGCTTTGGGCTTACAGTTAGCGGGCCAGTCACTTGAGACAGTCCTTGATCGGACCGAGGAAAAAATAATGCATAGGCCCATGAATATATATTTAATTATTTATGTATTACGTTATGTATTTAAGTATGAAATGTTTTAAGGAAATTAAAAATATATTGATGGGCCAAGATTTTAAGTCGCATGATTTTTATGAAACGCATGCATCATGAAAGTTTAAAAAATGTTAAGGCATGAATGAAAATGTTTTGAGAAATTGAAGTGTTGTGGGGCAAAGTAACGATGGGAGTTAGCCGGGTATCCGGGCCTGGGGATCCCCTGTTAATGTATAACGATTATGAGCTTATGGATCCATGTGATCACGACATGGTGAAGTGGCAAGCATAGAGGTGTGACATATAGGGATCCCGAGGTAAGGTCGGGTGAACCACACCGCCACGTACGTTGGTTTATAGATTGATCAATCGAATTTAACGGCTCTCACTTCATGGATAAAACTCGCATGTTCTTTTAAGTTATGTTATGTATTATGCTATGCCTTAACATATATGTTATGATGATTTATGTACGACTACAGCATGATTTAAAGTTTTAAGATCTTTTAATGCACGCATGTCATGAAAATTATGTTCATACACTTATGTGCTTGTATGTGGTTTTACTATATGTACCTTGTTATTAGCGGATATAGCATGCTGGGCCTTTAGGCTCACTAGGTTTATATGGTGCAGGTGAGCATGATAATGTTGATGATAATACTCCGACCGGCGGTGAGGACGTCTGATGCTCCGCTGCGGCTGTTACCCCGTGACCGCTTAATTATTTCAACTCTGATTTTTATGCTAGCTTATGAGACGTGGATTGAAGATTTTTTTTTGGCAGTTGTTTTAACGATCGTTGAGATGTTATTTTAATGCTGAAGTTATGTTTTATTATTTATAGCTTTTATTAACGTTATTCCACGTCTGCTTTCAAAAAAAACCAAAAAAAAAATTTAGAGGTTTAGTATGTTTCAACTTGGTATCAGAGCGGTGGTTCTGGTGGGGTATTAGCCTGCTGCGTGGAGCTCGGAGGTCGCACTGCCAGTCTGTGAGTTTTATTTTATGATTTATGTTTATGTTGCATGCCGCATGTTATATTTTCCTTAGTTCTACCTTAGATTTTAAGGGTTAGACGCCTAGTCATGCACTTAGATTTACGTTATAAGGCTTTGGTGTACCAGAACAATGCCTCCCAGTTGCATCAGAGAGCAGCAGCAGGATGACGACTTGCCTCCACCACCACCAGTACAGATGACGCCGTTTGAGAGGGCTAACGTGGAGATGTTAGCCGGGATCACTAGACTATTGGAGCATCAGACGGAGCGATCCGGCGGGAAGTCGCACGAGGAGGACGTCGCAGAGAGGTTCCGCAAGCAGGGACCTAAGGAGTTTTCTGGAACTACAGATCCGCTCGTGGCTGAGGAGTGGATCCGGTCCATGGAGACTATCTATGATTTCATGGGTTTGACGGACGCCGACAAGGTCCGTTGTGCAATTTTTATGCTGAAGGCAGATGCCGCTCTTGGTTGGACTACATCTGGAGAGCTTGACCTGGGGAGAGTTCAAGAAAGTTTTCTTTGAGAAATAATTCACAGTGGATGCCCGGAGCCAGTTGATTCGGGAGTTTATGAGTCTCCGGCAGGGAGACAAATCTGTTGCAGAGTATGTTCAGCAGTTTGAGCGGGGATGTTCCTTTGTACCCGTGATTGCCACCATAGAGAGTGCGAAGCTGAGGCAGTTCACTGATGGAC
>KV015057.1:74669-89556 GCA_001598015.1 Dorcoceras hygrometricum | reverse complement strand
GTTCTTGTAATTCCGGTTGGAGCCAGGCACGAGTTGCCAGCAAGGTAATCAACGAAAACACCCTATGAATGGTTCGTATTGTGTTTGAATTTTATTGTATTGATCGTCTCTCAGGCAATTTTGTTTTCCGTTGCGCCCCGGGAGGCGGGATCCGGATCCTACACCGTTGTTTCCCCAACACATCCCTGGCCACCAATACAACTGCTGGAGGTCCTTGTACATTTTCGTACTTCCTGGATGTACTGAATATGGAGCTGTCTGAGCTTCTTTCAAAAGATCAGCTCTTAAAGAATCTACTTGAGGTACCCGATTCTAGTCCAAATACCTAACAATTCCATCTTCTGAAAAATAAAGACTGCTGCCTTTTTCCTTATCTTGTTTAACCCATTTCTTCAGTTGTTCATCCTGCAGCTGACCTTCTCGAATTTGATCTAAAAAATTTGATCTTACTGAAAGGTCTGCTAAAATCATGTTACTGCTGCTGCTGGACACTATCTCGAGTCCAAACCTTTCAATATCAGTCGCCAATGGCTTTTGAATAACAAGCTGCGACAATCCCACTGATTTTCTACTCAATGCGTCAGCTACCACGTTTGCTTTTCCTGGGTGATAACTGATAGTACAATCGTAATCTTTAACCAGCTCCAACCATCGCTTCTGCCTCATATTCAATTCTTTCTGGGTAAATAAGTATTTCAAACTTTTGTGATCTGTAAATATCTCACACTTCTCCCCATATAGGTAATGTCTCCATATTTTAAGGGCAAAGACAACAGCTGCCAGTTCTAAGTCATGGGTTGGGTAATTCTTCTCGTGATCCTTCAGCTGTCTAGATGCGTATGATATGACTTTACGATCTTGCATCAACATAGCTCCTAGTCCCAATTTAGAAGCATCAGTATAAATCACAAATTTTCCTTCATCAGTCGGCATAGTTAAAACCGGTGCTTCTATCAATGCTTGCTTTAACTTGTCAAAGCTGTTTTGACATTCAACTGTCCAGTTATACTTCACCTGCTTTCTTGTTAACGTAGTCAGGGGAACAGCAATCTTAGAGAATCCTTGGATAAATCGCCTATAATATCCAGCTAAACCCAAGAAACTCCTTATCTCTGTAACATTCTTTGGTGCTGGCCAGTCGCGAACAGCTTCTACCTTGGCTGGGTCAACTTCTATTCCATCCTTAGAAATTATATGGCCTAATAATGATACTTTCTCCATCCAGAAATCACATTTGCTAAATTTAGCAAACAACTGCTTATCTTTCAAAATCCGGAGTACGATTCTTAAATGTTGGACGTGCTCCCTTCTGGTCTTAGAATACACTAAGATGTCATCAATGAATACAACTACAAACTGGTCCAGAAATGGTTGAAAGACCCTATTCATTAAATCCATCAAAGCTGATGGAGCATTCGTAAGTCCAAAAGGCATAACCAAAAATTCATAATGGCCATACCTAGTTCTAAAGGCTGTCTTGTAAATATCAGCTGCCTTAATCTTTAATTGATGGTATCCAGACCTCAAGTCGATCTTACAAAATACTACTGACCCTTTCAACTGGTCGAACAGATCTTCTATCCTAGGTAATGGATACTTATTCTTAATTGTCAATTTATTTAAATCTCTGTAATCTATACATAACCTCATACTCCCATCCTTCTTCTTAACAAATAAAACAGGGGCTCCCCAAGGGGAAGTACTTGGTCTTATAAACCCCTTTTCCAACAGATCTTGTATTTGTTCTTTCAGTTCTTTCATTTCTGATGGAGCTAATCTATATGGTGGTCTAGATACTGGAGCAGCTCCTGGAATTAGATCAATTGAAAATTCTAACTCCCTGTCCGGTGGTAATCCCTGGATATCTTCTGGAAAAACCTCAGGTAATTCATTTGCTACTTCTACAGTTGACAGTTGGGGTCTATCAGTCACAACTAAAGATGATATAACTCGGGGAACTTTATCAACATGTTTGGCTAAATACTGAAATGACTTTCCTACTGGTGGGTTAATCTCGACTGTTCGTAGCTTAAAGGCAATTACTACCCCATACTTAGTTAGCCAATCTATTCCCAAAATCATATCAAATTCTGGAATTGGTAACACAATCAAATCAGAAGTAATCTTATGTCCTTGAAGTTTGAGTTCTAAACTTCTAAACAACTCGTGCGATACCAACTTCTCCCCTGATGGTACCGACACACAATAACCTATAATTACTTGCTCCGGCTGGATAGGCAGTTTCTTAACAAACTCAGCAGCAATAAATGAATGTGTAGCTCCTGAATCTATTAAATCCAGAGAAGGAAATCCATCTATCGATATTTCACCTGTGACTACTGTCGAGTCTGGAGGAGCTTGTTCAGCTGTCATAACAAAAGCTCTGCTGGTCACCAGTTGTTTGAGCTTTGGACAATTCTTCAAAATATGTCCAGGCATTCCACATTTATAGCAGACGTTTTGTCCAATTCTGCATTACCCCAGATGATTCTTATGGCACTTAGGACGTTCTGTTCTAATATTACCAGCAGGAACAGAGCTTATAGGTTGAATCTGTAGAGGCTTTTGCTCCTGAGGCCTCTGCTGGTTCTTGTTCTGTTTCTTAAATGGCCTCTGGTCCTTCTGCTGAAAGTCTTGTCTCTTTTGCTGCCTTTCCTCATCAAGATCCTTCCAATCCCTTTCAACTTGCAGGGCTCTATCCACTGCTTCTCTATAAGTCCTTGGCACGGATAGCCTAACATTCATTTTGAACATAGACTTCAATCCTTCAATGAAATGATTCAATTTCTCCTCTGGATCTCTTCCAATCAATGGCACAAAGTAGCACCCTCGTTCAAATATACGTGCATATTCTTGTACAGTTGAACTTCCTTGTTTAAGGGTCAAGAAATCCCTTTTTAACTCAGACCTTTTACCAGCTGGGAAGTATTGTTCAAAGAACACTTGCTTAAAATCTGCCCAAGTTAAATTCAGTAGATCCACAGACAATTTGGCTCCTTCCCACCAAATCCTCGCATCTTCCCTTAACATGTAGGTAGCGCACCTTGGCCTATCTAAATCAGACATTTGGAGGTACTCAAAAATAACCTCCATGGATTTAATCCAGCTCTCCGCAACTAGTGGCTCAGTAGTACCACCAAATTCCTTAGGTTTCTGTCGTCTAAACTTTTCCTGGGGATCATCATTACTTGGTCCCATACTGCTGGAAGATTGGCCATTTCCTTTATTATTTTGCTCTACCAGCAGTCGTAACAATTGAGTGATATTAGCATTATTATCACTATCAGTTTCTTCTAAAGGAATACTTCTTCTAGTTCTTCCTCTTCCTGCCATTCCATATTCTATAGCCCGTAATCCATCACATACATATATCAGAACATGCTAAATAATTTAAAGACAATGCTCTGAAAATAAACTCACAACTTAGAAGAACAGACGATGAACTTTGATCCAGCTGATGGTGCGTGTGTTTATCTCAGGAACGTAGCTCTGATACCATGTTGTGACGCCAGTACCCAACGGGGCCACGAGATCGGGGTAAATAAAAATTTCGAAACAAAAGAAGAACTGAAAGATAATTTATTATAAGTTGTATTCCTTATAACTTAAAAAAAATAGAAACTCAAGGACAAAACAATGAACAGACGATGAACTTTGATCCAGCTGATGGTGCGTGTGTTTATCTCAGGAACGTAGCTCTGATACCATGTTGTGACGCCAGTACCCAACGGGGCCACGAGATCCGGGGTAAATAAAAATTTCGAAACAAAAGAAGAACTGAAAGATAATTTATTATAAGTTGTATTCCTTATACTTTAAAAAAAATGAAACTCAAGGACAAAACAATCAAACACTAATTTGCGCGCCAACTGCTGAAACTTGTTTGCGGAAAAACAGAGTATATTATATAACTTTGCAATTGCGATTTACAAACATATGCTATTCTATGTAAATATACAACCGTTGTAACTGATCTAATACAGTACATTCTAACTCAAAAAAATACACTGAGACACGGAAAACGTAGGCCTTGGATAAACACAACACCACCCAGCAGCTGTATTTCAAGTTTCACCTTCTGTTCGTTCTCCAGCTGTCGCACCTGCACCATTTTAAAAGCTAGAGAGCCTAAAGCTCAGCAAGTAAAATCCGAATAATAACAATTTCATAAAAGGCAGATAGATATCTGAACATACATAAACATTTCATAAACAATTCTTTCGTAATTTTAGAGACAGGGGAACATAGCCCAGCTCTTAACATCAATTTCTTTTCTTTAGATTATGGCATATAAGCTCCTCATGTTCCGTGTTGCACTTTGATCAAAATGACTTCCGATATCAGTTTTATCATATAGCTCATATGAAAGGGCAGTCGACATCTAGACAACTGCTCACCCTTCTCCTTGGTGACCGTCAACTATCTATGCCACAATCTTAAAATAAACTTTGTCCATTAACATTCTTTCATTGAATCTTCTTTCTTAAAATCATCGGGTTCCATCATTTAAAACTCTCGCTTCCCATTTTTAAAACTTTACTGAGTATTGAGTTCGACTTTGGAAACGTTACATTGAAATAGGACCAGTCGCAAGAGAAACCAGTCGCAGGATAAAATCAGACGTAGTGAACAGTACCAGTTGCAACGAATAGGAACCAGTCGCAAGACAAGAACCAGTCACAAGACAAGAACTAGTCGCAAGGTCTTATTTTAAACAAAACGGCGTCGTTAGTGCAAGAAAAGCGCTAACATACGTAAAACCAGACGCAAGTATTTTACTAAAAGAAACCAACTGCAAAGTTTGTTTTAGATGAAACGACGTCGTTAACATATTGACCAGCCGTAGGAAAAATGTTAACAACCAGTCTCTATGAACAGTATTAGTCGCAAGATTAATACCAGCTGGAATGAACAGTAGAAACCAGACGCAAGGAATAACCAGGCGCAATGAACAGTACTTTTTTTTAAAACGAATATTGCAACTGCTGAAATTTGACAATAAGAACGCATCTGCTGATGAACAGTGCATCTACTGGATGTTAACAACAAACATGCACCTGCTGAAGAACAGTGCATCTACTGGATTTTTACGAAAAGAACGCTGTTGCTGAATTTTAACAAGGAAATGCAACTGCTAGAATAAAACTAAGTATATGTAACATCAAAACAATAACTATGCTATCAGCCGTTGCCTATCAAACCAAACTTCATAATGATTCGACTAGAAACTACCGATTTCATCGTTATCGAGTTCTGATATTACAACTACTAAATTGAAGAACATTCTTAAATATTCTGGGAATAAACTCGAATTCTCAGTACTTTAAAACACCTTAAACTTTCTGGAAAACATTTTGGAAGCATCATAAACATCAAAACATCATTTTTCGAACCCATCTTCTTTTCTTTGAACATGTATAAAATCATTTTAAACAATAACTTCAACGTATTTTAAACATGCAGGCAAGCAGATCCATAAAAACAACAATATATATACTTCAAATGGTGTAGCAAAGGATCAGCTTTTACTTGACTTTAACAAAGCTTTGCGACAGCAACTAATTCCTGCAAAAATCTTCTCCTTGAGCAAAGCACGAACTCTTCTGGAAATATTTTAAAGAACACTTTAAGACTTTTCTTTGCAAATGATGAAAATCTTACTTTGAAAACAGGTTTTTATATGAAAGGGATTAGTGGCAAGCTACTTGTGAAATCAAGCATGACATACTTATAAAATTTAGCAAAATTCCCTTCATATCATTTTAATTTCTAAAACGCCAATCTTTTTTCAAAAGAAATCATTTGTCTTCCTTAAAATAATTTTTCAATCGATTTAAAACCAGCTCGTGCATCGCTCTTTGGAGTCATCTGCTGTTACCAGCCGCATCGCATCTTACTTTCTAAAATTAATAAATCAGCAAATACATAACGTTTAAAATTGCCAATTTGGCCCATAAAATCAATAAAATGCATAAATGTGGTCCTATAGATTTTGGGGCGTTACAAAAGAAATTCAAACAGATAAGAACAAAAGTCTATTGATTGTCTCCGAGCTGATCGGGTCCGTGCTGATCTGATACATCTTAGGGACAAATACAGTAAGATCTTATCAAGGTGTTTGAACTAATGTTTCCATGTTGATACAGTAAAACCTAATGGTTGAGATCATTTCATCTTTTCAAATTCTTTTTAAATCGGACGGTCATTCTGTAAATATATTCAGAAGTTTTTAAATCTTAGAATGATACGTGTCCCCTATACTTTTCTCTCTCATCGTTTGAACATGTTAAAACTGTTTGTTAGGATCGGAAAACAAGCTCTGGAGTTCAGAGGCGGGGGTGAATGAACTCCTTTGCTAATTTTGCTTGAAAACTGTGCTAGATGCAAATCTCAAAGCCAAGTTACCAACTTGGAGGGTTATCTGTGATTGCTATTGTATCGAGTAATAAAATTAATTTTATGTGGAAGGAATACGATTCAACAATGAAGAGTTGGACGAATGCGTAAATTTAAAAGATAACGGATCAAAAGATTTGTTTCTGGAATTTCGGAGTTCAATCTTCTACGTCTCCCCTTCTTACTCAATGGGAATGATATCCACTAGAAGATTTTATTTATACAACTCCTTGTACAAACCCGATCCGACAGACAACAGCTGCAAGAACTCCTAGCATTCAACCACGAACACAGAACCGCGATCTGGTTCGAAATATAATGAACACATCTCTAAGCTGGTTCTGGAAATCTATCAATCTACACTCTCTATTTATGATTTACAGTGATGACTCAACACTATAGAGTGTGTGTGACACAAATAATCAAATAAGCAATCTATGTGCGTGTGTCACTGGCTGTGATCTGGTTTTAAAGAAGAACTCCATTTTTCACTTTGGAAACTTGTAAGTTCGTAAGTTGTTGATTTCGTGATCGGTTGGTAACCTCTTCACAGCTGATCTGCTATTCTATTTATACCCTTTGGATACAAAGGTAATAAATGTTACCAGTAGGCACGTCGAATGTATCCAAATTGAAATTCCTGCGGCGTCGTAAATATTTGTATGATGTACGTACGGCTCCATTAAATGCATTTCCCTTTTTAGCGTACTCTGCACCGTCTTCTGTTCAACCAAATCTCTGCATATCTGAAGTTAGCTTAAAGTAGTTCCAACGACTACTAATCAACACAGAGAGGTCAAACGTATCACATAAATCTGTACGTAGCCTTAAACATTCTGAAATCCATTTTTCTAAGTTGCCCTTACTCAGCTGGTTTCCCGATCTGGTCGCTGTTTGTTGAACTGTTTTTCTAATCTAGTTCTTATGTTGATCGAATTCAATATGCACTGAACTAATCTGCTCTTGTTTTGCTCTTTACTGATTCAGATAAAAGTCTTTGTACACTCATATTTGTAACCCGATAATATCTATAGAATAATCTTGCTTAGAGCTGGTTTATCTAACCAGCTGGATTGTTATACGACTTTACGTTCTGAGCCGTTCTCTCAATTGTTCCAAAACCCACTGTTCTATCCGCTCTTCTAAACTGATGTGATCTGTTTCTATTCTGAATAGACACCTGAACTGTTCATCTGAAATGATTTGTCTTTAACCAGATTAACTAAAATAACTTAGCTGGTTTGTCCTTTGACCAGCGTAACTGAATACATTGAGATGGTTTGACCTTAAACAGTCTTGATTCTGCTCTGATCTCGTTTTTATATCTAGCGCTGTAAGGCCCGTCTAGATCTTGTACCTTTGAGATGATTAATCTCTTTTATTTGTCTTCACCAAAACTTACGAAATTAACTCCAACTATTTCCTCATTTTTGGTAATGACAAAACTTTTGCGGAAAAAGAGATTTTATTAAGCTGTTGAACACTTTATACAAAAATAACAAAGGAAACAAGACAAACTAAACCCGTCCTAAGTCCTACAACAGTCTTCTCTTTTTACTTCTAGTCCCTTCCCCTTTTTTGGCATCACGAAGCTCCTTTAGGCAATCAACCATCTCAGCGAGCTGTGATTTTACTGAGGCAAGTTCATCCACAAGATGCTGGTGGTTATCAGCAAAATGACGAACTAAACAATTTTCCAGCCCGTTGATGTGCCTCTTGAACTGCAAGGTAGTGTGCTTCGCCATGAATGCATCATCCTTTATTCTCTTGACATTTAAGCGTAGGGAAGAGATTCTATCCTTGATTGATACGAGCTCCTTATTATTGTTTTGTTGGGTTGGGAAACAATGATTTGCTGTGGACCAGCTTGGGTAAAACCATCTTTGTTATTGGCTTGGTTATTATCTCATTCTCCGGTATGTACAACCATCTGTAGATTAGAGGGACTGGACCCTGATTGTCCTCACTATCCTCATCATAGACGGAAAAATGTCGAAAAATACTAGAACCACAACTTGTACTTGTGAGGACTGTAATTAATCAATTTAATTAGTGGCATATTATGAGCAAATTAGAGGAAATAGCAAGATTTAATTTCACGAGCTGTTGGATGAGGATTAACCCAGGGAGATGTGAGTTGTCGGGTATTCATCTTAGGAGATTGCTCTGAGCTGTTGATTGATCTTCGGGTTGGATATAGAACGGAGCAGGCAAGAAGCTGTTAGAATGGACAAGAGTTGTGAAGGTTACAGTTTTGGGGAGGAATGCCCAGTACGTGTAAGCTGTCCAATGCGTGATCTGTTCTACTACCCCTAGCGCGATCTGTTATGGGACAGAACAACTCTGAGCTATTGGAATAGCGAAGGGATGGAAGATAGATTAGATGTGTGCGAGCGGGTGGTACAATGTGGACCGGCCCGGTTCGTGATTTTGGTGTAGATCGGTACGGTTTATGTTTTCCAGATCAGGCAAGAGCTGGATGGATGTGAGATGGTCTACGTATGCGTAATCTGTTTGTTTCGAGTGGGAGATAACACGACGTTGTTTGAAGATATCAGCTTAGATGCTGGTTGCTGGAGCTTACTAGAGTGATCTGTTGGTTGCGTGAGAAGATAGGTGCGTGGGAGCTGGTACGCAAATGCGATCTGTAGACATGGCGTGATCTGTTGGATCCAAGAGCTGATCTGTGCGTGTTCTGAGTTGTACGTTGGATACACGTGATCTGTTTGTTCTGAGATGGACTCCTGTGCGACGTCGTTTGGTAGTCGTGAGCTTGTATAGCGTAGTGGAGTCTAATTTGGTGTAGTGCTAAGATCGGAGCTGGTTGAATTTCACTGTAGCGTTGATTGGGAGAATAAGTCGAACAAACTTACCCAAATTTCAGACCTGATATTCCTTATCTTCTTTCCAGAGAACCTTCGATACGTGCTGTTTCCCAAACCCTTACTGTTCATCGTACCCTATTTCTTTCGATTGTCGTAGACTTACGTTGCCGTTTGGAGCAAGATTGGTGGCGCTGGGTTCCTCTCTCCAAGACCTTTCGTTGGTACCACTTTGGAGTCTTGGATCAATTTTTTGAAGGAAGAGCGACGTTGTTGAAGCGTTCGAACATGTTCGCGATTTCCGACCGATATTCTTCTGTGCCGTTTGAGCTTTTGGGTAAGCATTTGTTAGTGTTTTACGTTTTTTTTAGAGCTGGTTATTGTGTTTGAGGAGTTGGTTTGAGCTGGGTGAGTTGGTAGCTCATAGCTCTGTTCTGTTGAATTGTCCCTGAGCTGTTTAAGTATGTCTTAGTAGGTTGTGGCTACATGTTAGTTCGGGATATCCTGTTGAGTTCGTTGTGAGCTGGTAGGGCAGTAGACTAGCACGGGCTATTGGTGCTGTGTTCTTGTTCTTGTGCAATCTATTGAGGTAGTAGCCATGAAAAGTTGAGGTACGAGTGAGCTTATACTAGCATCTTTAATATCAGCTTGAGAATATTTTTATTCGTGTGTGAGCTGCTGTGATTTATGTGTTAGGATAATCTGCTTGACTGGTTGGTTTACGATGATGATTATTGTGCTCTTAATTGATTACGTGTGTGAATTATATGCATAGCTGTAATCATGATTCTGTTTGGCATTCACGCATAGCATATTGAGACTGTATTCTTTGAGACCTAATAATCGCTGAGTCATGATCTACTGGCTGAGTTGCCGTGCTGAGAATCCATTGTCGTCACTGAGTCGTGATTGCCAGCTAAGTCGCTGTGATTTGGATTCTGATTGATTGTTGAGATTTTATTGCACAACTGAGTCGTTATGCCTTGCTTACCGATGATTCTAGGTAGCCCTCATGCATTGCACGTTTAAAATATTGCATGTCTGATATGATTGTTGCTTTATCGTTGCTCTTCGTACTGAGGTTTGACCTCGTTATATTTTCCCTCTTTGGATTGATTTTGTGAAAACCCAGAATTTCAACCAACGAAAAAAAAAATTTCGACAGTCAACTCAGATTTGGAACAATCAACTCAGCTTGTCAACAGTCAACTCAACTGGTCAACAGTCAACTCAGATTTGTAACAGGCAACTCAGATTTGTAACAATCAACTCAGCTGGTCAACAGTCAACTCAGCTTTGGAAAATTCAACTCAACTTTGACAGTCAACTCAGCTCATGAATTTCAGCAAGCTGCTACACGCGTACAGATCATATTTCGTTTCGAAAGCCAACCATCAGCAATCTTAACTGCCAATTTTAGAGAGATTAATGACCAATTAAACCGCCCAATTTAATGCCTACAATAATACCCTTCTAACAGTCAGATTAATGATCATTAAATCTGGAATTGATGTCTGTAACGACTGACCTTTGATTCCCCATTTCTACACCTATACATACCCTATTGGGGCTGTTAGAGTAGATGCCCAACTAGCCAACTTGTGGCGTGTGGGTTTTTATAGACTCTTGTATATGACAATCTTTATTTATGAAATACGCATTTATTTATGGCATTCTTTATTTTCATTATGTTATATAATGTTAACAATTGCGTTGGATAAAGACCTAGAATGCACCATAGTGTATGTTAGATGTGATAGTGGATATGATGGCTATCATGAAACACATCTAATAGTCACTGTGCATTCGGAATTCGTTCCTAGTCGATTGAGCCGTCAAAATGAGGATAAAGCCGCCCGAGCTTGAGACTAGCACCTGCGATGCGAAGTACCATGTTTCATTGGTAGGGAATATTGTGATGTTCTGAGCATGCAGATGGATAGTGACCTGGTGATCGATCGAACTACCCTCGTTCAGACTTTCCAAGTGGTTACCATTTGTCGAGTGGAAAAGTCCGAGGTCTTGGTTGTACTGATTAGTCCTCACTACTCGAAACGTCATTGAGACTCTACATGATAGGCGCCTCACTTTGACCCGTTTTCCGACTCACTTGGGGTCATTAGGCGGCGGGATTGGGTGAGGTCCCGATGCATGTAGGAGTCGATGCTTCGTTGTCGAGGATTCACCGCTCGCTCTTATGCGTGGATATCCTATGCTATCTGAGGGGATAATAGTGTTTAAATCTCTGGCCAGAGTACTGGATGTGTTTTAGGTAAATGGGTTTACCTAGTTACACTCATGATGTCACTATTCGATCTCCAAGATGTATGCATAGCTATCGGATCTATAGCGACTCTCGATTTACCAATGGTCGTTGATCTGATCGGGATATATGTGTAGAAAGGACCGTACTGTACGCTAACCATGACCATCTGGTTCTTGCAGGCACTATCAGTGATACCTAGGGGATCATGGGGCGATGTTTCTAGGCGCTTTACCATGATCCGATGGGCAAGTCCGAAATTGTGATTTCGGAGCCGCAATGGTTGTGGGCCCATGGCTAGCTGTATCCCTGAACCATTGAGGGTCACACAAGTACTGGATTCATGATTCCCGCACGGAAACTGAGCTCAATGTGTTGAGCATAGGAAGAGGATTTTAGGGAGTGCAACTTCCTAAAAGTCAACAGGGGTCAAATTGTGATTTCCCACTGTTGAGGGGCAAAACTGTCATTTTGGACTAAGTAATCTGAAAAATTGTTTTCGCATCATAATATTCAGTTTTGGAAACTGAGTCGATCAGTCCGATCTGATCGTCGATCGGAATTACAATGAAGCAACGGTGATGCAGATGAATCGAATGTTCATATATTGGACTGGGCCCGCCCAAGGTCCAATGGGCCGGTTCAAACCCATCATACCTATACTTAGTCTTGACCTAGGGCAACTAATGAGCAATTAGCTCTCACAACCCTAGCCTCCAAGCTCTAAAAACCGCCGCCCCCTCCTCTCAAACCTCACGCACGGCCGCCGCCCACCGCCGCGCCTCCTCCGCGCCGCCGCCGTCCGTTTGTCGTGTGATCGGACTTGTTTCGATCACCACGACGAGGAGATTCCGTCCGTGGCAAAATCCATCAGATCTTCTAGTGCAGATTGATGGAGGAAGATTGATTCCGGTCGTGGACCTGATTGACGATCTACCGCCGCCTACCGTTTGAAGTGCCGGTTTCCTCGTGAAACTGGTCGGAGCCAGGCGCCTAGACGCCAGCAAGGTAACAATCAATGAACCCCCTATGAATGGTTTATTGATTTGTGTTGAATGTATTGAACGTTTCTCGGGGCAACTTTTTATTTCCGCTGCGCCCCCGGGAAATGGGATCCGGATCCGCCATTGTACGCCAACAGTGGTATCAGAGCACAGGCTCGGATCCTTCAATACATTGTGCCATATTGCATCAGATCTCGAGTTTTAAAATGAAAACAACAAAAAAAAAACTTTCGACCGGCCGGCCGCCGCCGCGCGCGGCGACCCATCGCGCCACGGCCGCGCATGGTGGCCGGCCGTGGCCAGCAGCCGCGCGCACTTCATTGTGCGCTGGTCGCGCATGGCGGCCGAGAGCTGTGCGCCGCCTTCGCGCATGGATGCGCGATGGATGGGGCAGCAGGCGCACGACTGTGCGCCGCGATTGGCGCGGCGTTGCCGCACGAGTTGCGGCCTGCGTGCGGCCTGCTGCCGCACGCTGTGCGTTGCCGGCAGTGTTGCGACGGCTAATTTCTTCTACGTATTGTTCGGACCTGTCCCGGGCAGCCCATGAAGCTTTTGGGCCAATATTCGATATTGGGCCAATTTTGGTCGATTTTGAAACTTTTGAGATTTTGGGCCTAAAATCGTTTTAAGCCCAATATGATGCAATTAAAATTGCAAAACATGATTTTGATTATGAAATATGATTTTATAATTAAAATATGATTTTGTTGATTAAAATATGATTTTATAGACAAAATACGATTTTATCGACAAAATGCGATTTTATTATAAAATACGATTTTATAATTAAAATATGATTTTATGGGTAAATAATTTGATTATTTAAATTTATGCATATTAATTAGATTGATTGCATGTTTGGGATGATCGAGAGTCGTGCCCAACGTGTTAGGTGTATGCTTTAGGTTTTGCGATTTCGGTTGTAAAATATTATTGATATCATTTATAAAGTGGGTCTGTTTGTGGCGCGTTCCTACCCCTTGAGAATTGTATCCCTTACTTGTCATGCAAATTTAAATGTAAATTACTAGATTTAGTGGGAGGACTTTTGAAGATGGTGGGCCCATGACGATCAAAGATATTGAAGACCGAAGATCTGTAAAACCGGAAGCAATTGTAATAGGATTGCATTGCATATTGCATTTCACCTAGGACTGGACCTAGGTCCGTGATTGGCAACCACGGACCGCATAGCTCTCGCGATCGATCACCCCAAAGTTATATATATTTGATATATGTTAGTTGAATTCGCATGTTTTAAATTATGATTTAAAATTGCATGAGACCAAATTTTCAAAAATAAAATCCCTCGTTTTACATACGATTTAAAACTGATATCAAGATTAAAAGTTTATTCGATAAACTTAGGGAATTTAAATCTGTTTAAATTATCCCTACCTTTCATCAACGATGGGTGTACGTCGATGCTACCCGCATACATGGCCCAGCTCACATTATTGAGGGGGCTATGTATGCCGGAAAGCTGTCCACGCCATTGACAATTGTTGTGAGTCAGTTGGAACTCCCTTTAAAGTTGTCTCATATTATTGGGGACGTTAAGGGGACCGTCCTTCACGACTCAACATTGATGGGTCATCTTGACACGTGATAGTAAACGGCGTCATATTATTGGGCCCTTACTGGACGTGAGGTGAATACATGGAGGTTGCACCGGTTGCAATTGGACTCTACCTTTCGGGGGTCATGGATGGCTGATATTATTCGGGTTCATGATCGCTTGATTGGACTCCGTGTACCCACTAAGGAAACTTGCTTTCCCGATTTCATTAGAGGGTGGTGAAATCGTTAAAATAGTGGGAGGGTAATTCATAAAACTAAAAGACTTTGTTTTATGTCTTAGAGTTTTTCATATATAGTTAGTAATGCATGTCTGTTTTTCTTTTCAGTATAAACTGCTTTATAATGTCTTCGATCAAAAACCCACTCGCTGCTATACTGGATAGCAACAAGTTCACCGGTCTGAACTACCAAGACTGGCTTTGAAACCTCAACATTGTGTTGGCTTCGGAGAAACTTCTTTATACGATAGAGAAGATCCCTCCGAAGGAAGCCCCTGCCGATATCAGCCCTGAGGAGCTGGTTACACTTAAACAATGGTGGGACGACGAGCTTAAAACTCGATGCAATGTGATGGCATCGATGTCCAACGAAATGCAACGGCGCTTTGAGAAGACAAAGTATGCTGCTGACATACTCTTTCATCTCCAGGAACTGTATGGGGAGAACTCTCGAAATGAGAGGTTCACCACTGTCAAGGAGCTTATGACGAGCCGCATGCGCGATGGGACTTCGGTCCGCGAGCATGGGGTTCGTATGATTGGGCTCGTCGAAAAGCTGGCGGGCCTTGATATTACACTTCCACACGAGCTGTCTGTGGATGT
>KV015057.1:58329-72029 GCA_001598015.1 Dorcoceras hygrometricum | reverse complement strand
TACTCTTACATGAGGATTTGGGGATGTCCTGCTTACGTGAAGCAGACAGTGGGAGATAAGCTGGATACGAGATCCATCTTATGTTACTTCGTTGGGTATCCAAAGAATTCCATTGGATACTACTTCTACTATCCAAGTGAAACAAAAGTGTTTGTTTCTAGAAATGCCACCTTTATGGAAAGGGAATTTCTACTTGATAGAAAGGGCAAAATAGTAGAACTCGAAGAGGTTCGAGAACCAACTGAGGTACCAAGTGAATCTCCTGCGCCTCCTGAGCCAGTACCAGAAATGGTCGCACCTAGGAGATCCGAAAGGGTTCCTAGGGCTCCTGAAAGATATGGTTTCCTCCTTGAAGATGATCAAGTTGTTGGATGTGATCCAAGGACTTTCAAGGAGGCAATTTCCGATGCTGATTCTAATTTGTGGCTTGAAGCAATGCAGTCTGAGTTTGACTCAATGCATGCGAACCAAGTTTGAACTCTTGTTAATTCTCCCGAAGGAATTGTTCCTATTGGGGGTAAATGGGTATACAAGAGAAAACTTGGGCCTGATGGTAAGGTACTGACCTACAAGGCACGACTGGTCGCGAAAGGCTACACTCAAAGGCAAGGTGTTGACTATGATGAAACCTTTTCACCAGTCGCAATGTTCAAGTCGATTAGAATCTTACTAGCCATAGCCGCATGGTACGACTATGAGATATGGAAAATGGATGTGAAAACTGCGTTCCTTAATTGAAACATTAAGGAAGAAATCTTTATGACGCAGCCTGAGGGTTTCACATCTGTAGGAAGTGAGCATAAGGTATGCAAACTTCAGAGATCGATCTACGATCTCAAACAAGCATCGAGGAGTTGGAACCTTAGATTCGATGATACAATTAAGGAATTTGGTTTCATCAAGAATCCCGAGGATCCATGTGTATATAAGAAGGTAGTTAAAAGCGCTGTGACATTCCTTGTACTTTAAGTTTATGACCTTCTACTCATTGGGAATGATGTAGGAATGCTGCAGTCAACTAAAGTATGGTTGTCTAGTAGATTCTCGATGAAGGACATGGGTGAAGCATTCTATATTCTTGGAATACAGATCTATCGGGATAGATCGAAAAGGATGCTCGGACTCACCCAAGCTACCTACATCGATACCATACTTAAGAGGTTCTCTATGGAAGAGTCCAAGAGAGGACACCTACCTATATTCCACGGGGTCACTCTATCCAAGTCTATGTGTCCAAAGACTGATGAAGAGATAGAGAGTATGGCACGTGTACCATATGCCTCGGCTATAGGTAGTATTATGTATGGCATGATCTAGACTAGACCGGAATTCGCATATGCTCTGAGTGTCATGAGCCGCTACCAGGCCAACCCCGGCCAATTGCATTGGAAGGCCGTGAAGGATATTCTTAAGTACTTACGAAGGACTAAGAATATGTTCATGGTCTACGGGGGTGGTGAACTGAAACTAGAAGGCTACACTGATTCTAGCTTCCAGTGTGACATGGATGATTCGAAGTCAACCTCTGGATTTGTATTCATGCTCAATGGTGGTGCTGGCCAACCCCGGCCAGTTGCATTGGAAGGCTGTGAAGGATATTCTTAAGTACTTGCGAAGGACTAAGAATATGTTCATGGTCTATGGGGGTGGTGAACTGAAATTGGAAGGCTACACTGATTCTAGCTTCCAATGTGACGTGGATGATTCGAAGTCTACCTCTGGATTTGTATTCATGCTCAATGGTGGTGCTGTCTCTTGGAAGAGTTCCAAGCAAGACACCATCGCGGATTCAACCATTGAGGCTGAGTACATCGCAGCATCAGCAACTGCTAAGGAGGCGGTTTGGATAAGGAATTTCGTCCAAGAGTTGGGCGTCATTCCAGATGGAGTTGGTCCAGTCCCGGTGTACTGCGACAACACGGGTGCCGTTGCGCAAGCAAAGGAGCCTAGGTCTCACCAAAGATCCAAACATATACTCAGGAAATACCACATAATCCGGGATATTGTGACTAGAGGTGACATAGCAGTTGAGAGAGTCGCCTCTGCGGACAACATTGCTGATCCACTTACGAAGCCCTTGCCAGGACCGTTGTTTGAACAACATCGTGAAACAATGGGACTGCGTCTGATGAGTAGTTGGCTATAGGGCAAGTGGGAGATTGTTAGAGTAGATGCCCAACTAGCCAACTTGTGGCGTGTGGGTTTTTATAGACTCTTGTATATGACAATCTTTATTTATGAAATACGCATTTATTTATGGCATTCTATATTTTCATTATGTTATATAATGTTAACAATTGCGTTGGATAAAGACCTAGAATGCACCATAGTGTATGTTAGATGTGATAGTGGATATGATGGCTATCATGAAACACATCTAATAGTCACAGTGCATTCTGAATTCGTTCCTAGTCGATTGGACCATCAAAATGAGGATAAGGCCGCCCGAGCTTGAGACTAGCATCTGCGATGCGAAGTACCATGTTTCATTGGTAGGAAACAATGTGATGTTCTGAGCATGCAGATGGATAGTGACCTGGTGATCTATCGAACTACCCTCGTTCGGACTTTCCAAGTGGTTACCATTTGTCGAGTGGAAAAGTCCGAGGTCTTGGTTGTACTGATTAGTCCTCACTACTCCAAACGTCATTGAGACTCTACATGATAGGCGCCTCACTTTGACCCATTTTTCGAGTCACTTTGGGTCATTAGGCGGCGGGATTGTGTGATGTTCCGATGCATGTAGGAGTCGATGCTTCGTTGTCGAGGATTCAACGCTCGCTCTTATGCGTGGATATCCTATGCTATCTGAGGGGATAATAGTGTTTAAATCTCTGGCCAGAGTACTGGATGTGTTTTAGGTAAATGGGTTTATCTAGTTACACTCGGATGTCACTATTCGATCTCCAAGATGTATGCATAGCTATCGGATCTATAGCGACTCTCGATTTACCAATGGTCGTTGATCTGATTGGGATATATGTGTAGAAAGGACCGTACTGTACGCTAACCACGACCAACTGGTTCATGCAGGCACTATCAGTGATACCTAGGGGATCATGGGGTGATGTTGCTAGGCGCTTTACCATGATCCGATGGGCAAGTCCGAAATTGTGATTTCGGAGCCGCAATGGTTGTGGGCCCACGGCTACCTGTATCCCTGAACCATTGAGGGTCACACAAGTACTGGATTCATGATTCTCGCATGGAAACTGAGCTCAATGTGTTGAGCATAGGAAGAGGATTTTAGGGAGTTCGACTTCCTAAAAGTCAACAGGGGTCAAATTGCGATTTCCCACTGTTGAGGGGCAAAACTGTCATTTTGGACTAAGTAATCTGAAAAATTGTTTTCACATAATAATATTCAGTTTTGGAAACTGAGTCGATCGGTCCGATCTGATCGTCGATCGGAATTATGATGAAGCCACGGTGATGCAGATGAATCGAATGTTCATATATTGGACTGGGCCCGCCCTAGGTCCAATGGGCCGGTTCAAACCCATCATACCTATACTTAGTCTTGACCTAGGGCAACTAATGAGCAATTAGCTCTCACAACCCTAGCCTCCAAGCTCCAAAAACCGCCGCCCCTCCTCGCAAACCTCACGCACGGCCGCCGCCCACCGCCGCGCCTCCGCCGTCCGTTTGTCGTGTGATCGGACTTGTTTCGATCACCGCAACGAGGAGATTCCGTCCGTAGCAAAATCCGTCAGATCTTCTAGTGTAGATTGACGGAGAAATATTGATTCCGGTCGTGGACCTGATTGACGATCTACCGCCGCCTACCGTTTGAATTGCCGGTTTTCTTGTGAAACTGGTCGGAGCCAGGCGCCTAGACGCCAGCAAGGTAACAATCAATGAACCCCCTATGAATGGTTTATTGATTTGTGTTGAATGTATTGAATGTTTCTCGGGGCAACTTTTGATTTCCGCTGCGCCCCCGGGAAACGGGATCCGGATCCGCCATTGTACGCCAACAGTGGCATCAGATGACCCACACTCATCCCGCATATTTCTCAGTAATATACCAGATTTCGTCTGAGCTGAACACTGTTTCTGCCACCTTGAACCTCAGAAACTTCAGGAGACGGTAAGTGGGCTTTTTCTATGTATATATATTCGCTTGAGATATGATATGATATTCATGCTATATTCTGTTTTAAATTATCATTCTAGTTTTCGTTTCGTGTCAAGTTCATGCTATGATCTATGCTCTATTTTAGCAATGATGTTTCTATCTCAATATGGGTCTAGGGAATATTCCGCACTCTAAGTTACTGTGTGTAACTATGTCCTCGACCCCTTAGAGGAATAACAATTAGGGACTGATCATTAAACCATAGAAATCAAATAATTATCAGTGCTACCCATTCTCTGTTATCTGCTCTGCTCTGTTCTTATGTTCGATTCAGTATATATATCTGTATAATCACTTTTTATAATGGTCAGCCCACTTGCTGAGTGTTTCCCGAAACACTCATCCTTACCTCTCCCACCCAGATAAAAACGAAGAACAGGTCGAAGAAGGGGAACAAGAGATGTTTTGGGGCTGGTGAGACTTAGTTTTTGATTAATGTAATTTATTTTGCTTCCGCAAAACTTTGATTTTTCAGTTGTAAAGATGATTACGTCGATTATGAAAAAGACTGGTTTTGAGCTATACTATAAGGCTTAATTTTTTTACGATTTTATAATTGTTTAACATTTCCGATGTCACGAGTCTTGGTCTCGGGGCGTGACAGCTTTGGTCTGTGTTGGCCTTTGCAGGGTTTTCAGGTAATCCAGCTGTACAGAGTGAAGCGTCGGCTGCTAGATCCCCATTTTGAGTCCCAGTTATATATTATGTATTGTATTATTGAACCAAGGGATGCCCTGCGTGAATACTGTATTTGGGGATCTGTATTTGTTGTGATATTTGGATGTTTTAGCATTGCTGTTGGTGTTGTTTGGATTTTTAAGTTAAAATCCGTATTTTGATTATGTTGTATTTTAAGAGATGATTTCAGTTCAGGCCCAAACGAAAAATTTTAGCCCATATTTTATGCTTCCGTGTAATTAAGATTAATTGAGTAATTAATCGCTGAGTTAGAGCACCGGGCCTAAAATTTTGGTATCAGACCTTAACTGGGATAAGCTCGATTCTTTTCCATCACTCTTGAGTTTAGGCACAGAGTTTGAGCTTTTGTTTCTGATTGACTCTGTGATTGTGTAATTTGCCTCTGTGAATTATCTGATTTTGGTTCTTACCTTTGAGTTTTGGTATATGCCGCCGAGGAGAGGTAGAAGTAGAACCGTTAGGCAGGTAGTTGGGGAGTCTAGAGCCCCGGAGAGCGATGAGGATGTTGCTCAGTAGAGTGTGCCTTTGCGTCGTCGAGCTAGACATGCAGAGGTTGAGGTAGAATATGTGACTAGGTAGATTGGCGAGATGAAACTAGTGTTGGCTAGGTTTCAGAGGACGAATCCCCCTACGTTTATTGGCGTTGAGGATGGTTTGATGGCTGAAGGATGGTTAGAGCATATGGAGGAATTTTTTGACACGGTGGAGTATTCTCAGGAGATGAGACTGAAGTTCGCTGTTTTGCAGTTGAGGGATCATGCTCTCTGCTGGTGGAAAGGTACTTCCCGAGCCATGTAAGAGAGTGGAGTTTGATTTCTTGGGAGAGCTTATGTGCAGCTTTTCGTCTGGAGTATACCCCTGAGTCCTACTAAAATAACCGTCAGAGGGAGTTTGATAATCTGAAGCAAGGGAACATGAGGGTGATCGAGTGCACTAGACAGTTTTCCTCGCTTCTGTCGTATGTTCCCCACATTGCTAACCAGGAAAGTACGATGAGGAACAAGTTTCTGAGAGGGTTGAGGCCAAATTTGTTCCGTATGGTGCTAACTGGTTCTCCTGCGACTTATTTTGAGGCAGTGGATAGGTCGGTGGACATTGAGGAGAGTCTTTTGGAAGCGTAGAATCAGGTTCAGCCGATAGTTGGACGTAGTTTCCAACCCGTGCTAGAAGGGATGCATTCATTTCAGCCTCATCAGACGTCGCATCATTCCAACCACCAGAGGTTTAAGCCTCGAGGAAAGCAGTTTAAGAGACGGTCGAATTCAAGTTCTTCTGGTTCTATTAGTTCTGGTGGTAGTGGCTCTGGAGGAGTGTCGTGTGGTCAGTGTTGACGTAGGTATATGACTTCACAGTGTCGTGGAGTTTAGGGTATTTATCATAAGTGTGGGAAGCCTGGACATTTCGCTAGAGTTTGTCTTTTGATTGGGGGACATCACTCAAATCAGTCACATCAAGGTTCAGCTGGTGGTTCATGATTTCAACCACGGGAATCTTCTAGGTTCGGAGGATCTTCTAGACCTCAGTTTTCGGAACCTCAGCAAGCTCAAGTGAATGCCTTAACGAGAAATAAAGTTGAAGATATGCCTGGAGGAGTTATCGCAGGAACTTGCTTTATATTTGAATTTCCTGCACGAGTTTTTGTTTGATACTGGAGCATCACACTCTTTTATATCTTATTTGGTTTTGTATGAGTGTGGGTTGAGTTCTACCCCACTGTGTGATAAAGTATCTGTTTCTACTCCTGTTGGTGTGTGGTTGTTGTCCCGTGAGGTGGTTGTGGATTGTGTGATTCGATTCGATCAGAATGTGCTGGTGAAAAAATTGATTTCTCTGGAGTAGAGATTTTGACTGTATCTTAGGTATGAATGTGCTGTCCATTTATATTGTGGTTGTTGTCCCGTGGAGGTGGTTGTGGATTGTGTGATTCGATTCGATCAGAATGTGCTGGTGAAAAAATTGATTTCTCTGGAGTAGAGATTTTGACTGTATCTTAGGTATGAATGTGCTGTCCATTTATAGAGAGACTGTTGATTGTTTCCATGGTGTAGTGAGGTTTAGACATCAATTTGGAGAAAAGTGGGACTTCTATGGTGCTGATTCGCGATCAAAGATTCCACTAGTGTCAGTCATAGAGATGTTTAGCCTGTTGTCGCTAGAGAATTCAGGGTTCATGATTTGTGCCCTGGATGTCTCCCATGAATCGCGGATAGAGGTGATTGATATCCCGATTGTCTGAGAGTTCCCAGAAGTTTTTTTGGATTAGATTCTTGGATTCCCTCCGAGACGAGAGATTGATTTCAGAATTGAGTTGGTGCCAGGGACCTCCTCGATTTCGAGAGCTCCATATCGGTTGGCTCCAGCTGAGTTGAAGGAACTAAAGGATCAGTTACATGATCTTCTAGAGAAGGGATTTATTAGGCCGTGTATGTCGCCTTGGGGAGCTCCGATTCTCTTCGTGAAGAAGAAAGAATTGGATCTATGAGGATGTGTGTTGACTTTCGGCAGCTGAATAAAGAAACGATCAAGAACAAGTACCCGTTTCCGAGAATTGATGATTTGTTTGATCAGCTGCAGGGATCGACAGTGTATTCAAAGATTGATCAACGATCTGGTTATCATCAGTTGCGGATTAGAGACGTTGATGTGGCGAAGACGGTGTTCCGGACTAGATACGGGAATTATGAGTTTCTTGTGATGCCGTTTGGATTGACAATGCTCCTGCTGTAATCATGGATTTGATGAATCGCGTCTTTAGCGAGTATATCGATCGTTTCATGATCATTTTAATAGATGATATCCTGGTGTACTCGAGGAGCTATAGAGAGCATAAGGAGCACTTGAGGTTGGTGTTGCAGAAATTGAGAGACTCACAGTTGTATGAGAATTTCAGTAAGTGTGAAATTTGGTTAGATAAAGTAATCTTTTTGGATCATGTCATATCTACACAAGGTATTTCAGTGAATCCTATTAAGGTCGAAGTAGTTCTTAACTGGGAGCAACCTAGGAATGTTTCGGAGATCCATAGTTTCTTGGGTTTGGCTGGATATTATAGACTTTTCATTGAGGGGTTTTCTTCAATAGCCAAGCCGATGACGCAGTTGACCCAGAAGGATAGATGATTTATGTTTACAGACGAGTGTGAGTCGAGTTTCCAGTTGCTCAAGGAGAAGTTGACTACTTCTCCTGTATTGACTATACCTTCTTGTTCTGGAGGTTTTGTGGTTTGTTCCGATGATTCTCTGAGTGGTTTGGGCTGTGTATTGATGCAGAACGGGCGAGTGGTAGCCTATGCGTCTCGACAGTTGAAAACCCATGAGACGAGATACCCCGTTCATGATCTAGAGTTTGCTGCCATAGTTTTTGCCTTGAAGATATGGAGTGGTGAGCAATTTTTGGTGTACACCGACCACAAGAGTTTGAAGTTTATCTTCACTCAGTCAGATCTGAATATGAGGCAGCGTAGTTAGATGGAGTTGCTCAAGAATTTTGACTGTGAGATTCAGTATCAGCCTAGGAGAATGAACTTAGTGCCAGATGCTTTGAGTAGGAAAGCCCAGCCTGCAATGTTAACGTCGTTGAGTATACCCAAAGTCCACGAGTATTTGGGGACTACTGGATGGCGTCTGAATATGAGGCAGCGTAGTTAGATGGAGTTGCTCAAGAATTTTGACTGTGAGATTCAGTATCAGCCTAGGAGAATGAACTTAGTGCCAGATGCTTTGAGTAGGAAAGCCCAGCCTGCAATGTTAACGTCGTTGAGTATACCCAAAGTCCACGAGTATTTGGGGACTACTGGATGGCGTTTTCAGCTAGATGACCAGTTTTTGGTAGTTTGTTTTCTTCAGGTTGAACCAAATATGGTTGCAGACATTAGAGAATCACAGAGGACTGACCCGTATATCCATGAGTTGAAGATATAAGCCCAGAGTGGTCAGTCGGAAGATTTTACTGTTGCTTCTTATGGATGAATGAGATTTCATGGAAGACTGATAGTTCCGAACCTGATCGATCTGAGAGAAACCATCATGAACAAGGCCCATTGCAGTCATTATACTATTCATCCAGGCGAGAAGAAGATGTATCATGCCTTGAAGTTGCACTACTGGTGGGAAGGCATGAGGAATGACATTTCTGGATTTGTAGCTCGATGTTTGAACTGCCAACAGGTCAAGGCCGAGAGGATGAGACCTGGTGGATTGCTGAAGAGTTTAGAAGTGTCTCAATGGAATTGGGAGCATGTTGCCATGGCTTTTGTGACTCATTTACCTCGTTCGAATTGGGGATGTGATGTGATTTCGGTGGTTATCGACAGGCTTTTGTAGTCAGCCCATTTCATTTCCTATGATGTGAGATGTTCCATGAAGAAGATGGTGAGACTGTACGTTGATCATGTGGTTAGATTGCATGGAGTGCCGATTTTGATAGTGTCTGATAGAGATCCAAGTTTCCCTTCCTGATTTTGGAAGAGCTTGCAAGCAGCGATGGGTTCGAGATTGGCTATGAGTACAGATTATCACCCGCAGACAGATGGCCAATCCGAGAGAACTATTCAGATTTTGGAGGACATGCTGCTAGCTATTGTGATGGATTTCAGTGGTGGCTGGCAAGATTCTTTATCCCTGGTAGAATTTTTGTACAATAATAGCTACCAAGTGACTATCGGGATGGCACCATTCGAGGCTTTGTACAGTCAAAAGTCTAGATCACCGATTTGTTGGGAAGAATTTGGTGAGAGGCAACTGTCTACTCCTGAGTTTGTGCAGCATATGAAGGATCAGGTTGAGCTGATTCGAAGCAGAATGAAGGCTGCATAAGATCATCAAGCTAGCTATGCTAACAAGAAGCGTAGGCCTTTGGAATTTCAGGTTGGTGATCGAGTGTTTATGAAAGTTTCTCCATTCAAGAGCGTTATGAGATTCAGGATTAAGGGTAAGTTATCTCCTAGTTCGTTGGCCCATTCAAGATTTTTGAGAGGATTGGATCTTTGGCGTATCGATTGCAACTGCCTGCTGAGTTAGCAGCGATGCATGATGTGGTTCATGTATCAATGTTGAGGAAATATGAGCCAGATCCATACCATGTGCTAAGGACAGATGAAGTTGAGCTGGATCCGACCCAAAGTTATGTTCAATATCCAGCGCAGATTCTGGATTGGAAGGAGAAACAATTGAGAAATAAAACTATTCAGTTTGTGATGGTCCAATGAGAAACAATTGAGAAATAAAACTATTCAGTTAGTGATGGTCCAATGGAGCAAGCATTATCGAGAATAAGCTACCTGGGAAGTTGAATAAAAGATGAGATAGGAGTGGCCTCATCTATTTGAGCATACGCATTATTGTTTCAGGTAATTTTCTGGCTTGCTGATTTGTGTTGAGTTGCTTTGGTACTTTTAGTTAAGAGCTGGTCGATTTTCACTGTAGCGTTGACTCAGTGTATAAATATTAGCGTCGAACAACACTTAGCCAAATTTCAGACCTGATAATCCCTATCTTCTTTCCAGAGAACCTACGATACGTGCTGTTTCCCAAGCCCTTACTGTTCATCGTATCCTATTTCTTTCGATTTCCGTTGATTTACACTGCCGTTTTTGAGCAAGATTGGTGGCGCTTGGTTCCTCTCTCCAAGACCTTTTTTTTGGTACCACTTTGGAGTCTTGGATCAACTTGTCGAGGAAGCGCGACGTTGTTGAAGAGTTCGAACATGTTCGTGATTTCCGGCCGATAGTTCTTCTATGCCATTTGAGCTTTTGGGTAAGCGTTGGTTAGTGTTTTACGTTTCGTTTAGAGCTGGTTATTGTGTTTGAGGAGTTAGTTTGAGCTGGGTGATTTGGTAGCTCACAACTTTGTTCTATTGAATTGTCCCTGAGCTGTTCCATCTTTGAGAAATTGGAACTGACATTAATAGAAGCCCCTGTTTTAACTTTACCATCTATGAAAGTGAATTTCATGATCTTTACTGTGCATCAAAAATATGATTGGTGCTATCTTAATGCAAGAAAAGATGGTGATTGCCGATGCTTCTAGGTAGTTGAAAACCCATGAGAAGAATTATCCCACGCGCGACTTAGAACTAGCAGCGGTGGTGTTTGCATTGAAGATTTTGAGGAATTACCTTATGGGGAGAAATGCGAGATATTTATAGATCACAAAAGTCTCAAGTATTTCTTTACCCAGAAGGAGCTCAACATGAGGCAAAGAAGATGGTTAGAACTGGTAAAACGCTATGATTGCATCATTAGCTATCACCCCGGTAAAGCTAACGTAGTAGCAGATGTGTTAAGCAGAAAATCTATGGGAATAGCTCAACTGTAAGTTCAGATACCATTAGCTAAAGAAATTGAGAGTTCGAATTGGAAGTAATCACGCATTATTGTACTGCAAGATTAGTTGTGCTTACCATCCAGTCTATGTTAAAAGAGCGCATCAGAGAAGGTCAAGCGAGGGATGATCAACTGCTTAAATGGAAGTATGAAGATGAAGAGATGTGGAAATATTTATCCAACAATAGATGGAATCGTGAAATACCAAGGATGATTATGGGTCCTGCGAGCTGATAATTTTCGCACTGAGATTATGAACGAAGCCCATAACACTCCTTATTCCATTCACCCAGGAGCTACGAAGATGTATAAAGATTTGCAACAACTGTTTTGGAGGCCAGGAATGAAACGTGATATTTCCAATTTCGTTTCTGAGTGTTTAACATGCCAGCAAATGAAAGCAGAGCATCAAAGACCAGCTGGGATGTTAAAACCTCTCTCTATATGTAACGCTTAGAATTTCCTGACTACGTAGAAATGAGTGCATTGACTAGGGGGAAAATATTTTTAGATGATTACATGCCTTATTATGTGAATTATTTGTGATTTTATGCTGCATAGTATGCATGTGTTATTTTTCAGCCTGCTTGAGCTACAGACGCGTGGACGAGTTTCGGGTCGACCGGAATGAAAAAAATTTGAGATTTTTAAGTTATGAGATTTTTAAGAATGGATTTATTTTATTTTAAACAACAATTTCTGAAAATTTAGTTTTCATGATTATTTTGGAGGGGAACCCGTTTTTCGCCTATACGGGCTGGTATATTGAGTTTTAATTCGTGAGGAGGCCTAGATTTCGAAATTTTGTAATCTTTAAAGACCAAATATGAGTTTTAAGTGCCTTTTAAATTAATTAGAGGGGCAAGTCTGTCCTTTTTCCCCTTTTTCCTAATTAAACTCATAGGGGGTCAATAATGTCACACTGTATTTTCATAACTCACATTTTTGAACTTAACCTAGCCTCCTCATCAACACCAGCCGTCCCTCTCCACTCCCCATAGCACAAATTTCGAAAATCATTCATCCTTGATCAAACTTGGCGATCCAAAACCGGTGGTGCCCCGATCTCGCGTCTACAATACCGGTAACTCACTGATTCACCTCTTTTACAAACCAGGCATGTGATATCAACTTATTTTCTCACCATTTAAACTGTATTAGACTGATTTTGTTGAAAATTAGTGGGAATTGAATGTGTATTTTTCAGATCTACCCTCCTTGATCATGTTTCATGCACTACATCACGTCATCACTCACGGTTTTGAATGTTTCTTGCATGGCTTCGGTTTAGGGGCTGCTTAAGGGATCATGGCTTGACCTTAGATGGTTCATGGTGGTCCTATGGAGGTCTAGTAGTGGTCAGAAGTGGTGGAATAGTGGTCGAATCTATGGCTGGTCGAAGAACATCGTCCGCTGTGTGTTGTAGCGCCGCGCGGTGCGTCTCCTTTCCGTGGAACGTGCGCCCTCGTGCGTCCACGGTTCGAGCCAAGGTCGGTCAGGTTAGGACCGGCTGGAACTGGGGGTGGTCCAACCGGCGGGTCTCCGGCCAGTTGCGGCAGGAGCAGGGAGAACGAATGGGATGTCGGCGGCGTGTCGCGGCTGTGCATGAGGCAGTGTGTGTGTTTTCGGTTTAGGGCTTGTATTGAGTTGGATCGGTCTAATTGAACCGTCTTGGCTGGTTCGATTGGACCGGATCGTTTCTTCGAGCCTCGAGTCAATGTTTTAAAATCGGTCCAAGTTATTTTTAATTAGGGACCTGTTATTTTAATTATTATGTCAAATGTCCAATTTTAAAGAAAATAGCCAGAAGGTCAAAATTGAGTCACACCTTTTAAATAATTAAAGTTATGTTTAATTTTAAGTTTTTAGTCAAAATTTGGGCCTTTGAAATTTTATTGGAGTCAAAATCGATTTTTTTGGATTTAATTTGGTCAAAATCGGTCTTTTAGTCAAAATCGACTTTTGAGGTCAAAATTGATTTAAATGGATTTTAAAAGTCAAAATCAATTTTTATAAATCCAAATTGATTTCTAGAAGTCAAAATTGATTTTTAGTAGTCACTTTTAGCCTTGATTTTAAGAAATCTAAATTTAATTTAATTAGGCAAAAATGTTAAAAAAGAGTGAGCATTCGTTTCATCGGTTATGTAAGGAACGATGATTAACCTAGAAGTGGTGAGCCAGGCCCCAGAATCAATCCTTGACCGAAGTATATTTAATTATATATGTAGTATGTTATGTATATAAATGTTTTAAAGGAAATGATTATATATACATTAACGGGCTAAGCTTTTAAACTTGCATAATTTTATTAAAATGTATGCATCATGAATGTTTTATGAATTTTAAAGGCATGTTCTTTTAAAGGATAAAAACGGAGGGATTGAATGATTTGTGACTTATGATGATGTATGATGAGCCTATGGATGCATGTGTGATATCATGGTGAAGTGGCAGCTTATGGATCCTCATGTGACATCGGGGTGAAGTGGAAACTTATGAGCTTATGGATCCACGTGTGATATCATGGTGAAGTGGCAGC
>KV015057.1:43517-58114 GCA_001598015.1 Dorcoceras hygrometricum | reverse complement strand
TATGTTATGATATGAAATGTATGAAGCAATGTTTTAAGATCATGCACGCATTCATGTTTTTAACGTTATTTTATTACAAGTACGTGCCTGCATGCGATTTTTATTAGTATGTACTTTGTTATGATATACGATAGAGCATGCTGAGCCTCTAGGCTCACTAGGTTTAAATGGTGTATGTGATGACCCTGCTGATGAGTTTACACCGACTGGCGGTGAAGACATTTGAGAGCCTGTTGCAGCAATACCCCTTGACCGTAGCAGTGTTATTTTGAGTTGATACAGTTGGTTGTTGGTTTAAAACACGTTTATTTTTAGTATTTTGTCGCAGTTGATTTTATTTGATTTTATATAGTATGGATGTTTAAAATTTTAAAATATTCTTTATTTATGCTTAAAGTATTTTTAGAAAATGACTTAGAAATGTTTTAAAGAGGGAACGAGCCATACTTGAAGTCTATGTTTTTTCGCACATGTTAAAAAAAAAAATTCTAGAGTCTTTTTCGTTTTAGTTGGTATCAGAGCGGTGGTTCTGGTGGCGTACTTGCCTACTGCGTGGAGCTCAGAAGTCACACTACCACTATGTGAGTTTTACTGTTTTATGATTTATGTTTATGATTGCATGCTGCATGTGTTTTAGTTATGTATGATTTTTGGCCTTAGAGTTTTAAAAATAGACGCGTAATCATGCACTTAGATTTACGTGATAAGGTGCCTCCCCGACGTGATAGGAGCCAGAAGGGTGATGCTACACCTCCTCCTCCTCCCCCACCACCTCAGTTGACTCCGTATGAGCGAGCTAGCGTGGACATGCTAGCTGGGATTACCAGGCTATTGGAGCGTCAGTCAGAGCGACCTCGGAAGTCGCATGAGGAGGACGTTGCAGAGAGGTTCCGCAAGCAGGGACCTAAGGAGTTTGCTGGCACCATCGATCCACTTGTTGCTGAGGAGTGGATCCGATCCATGGAGACTATCTATGACTACATGGGTCTAGCGGACGCCGACAAGGTCCGTTGTGCTATTTTCATGCTGAAGGGAAACGCCGCTCTATGGTGGAAAGGCGCAGTGGTTGGACTATTTCTAGAGAGCCTGTCATGGTGCGAGTTCAAGAAAGGATTTTTCGAGAAATATTTTATAGTGGATGCCCGGAGCCAGCTGATTCGGAAGTTTATGAGTCTCCGCCAGGGAGACAAGACGGTTGTTGAGTATGTGAGGCAGTTTGAGCGAGGGTGTACCTTTGTGCCCTCGATTGCTACAGTTGAGAGTGAGAAGTTGAGGCAGTTTACTGATGGACTGTGACCTGACATCCGCCACGATGTCAACATGGCGGACGTGGAGACTTATATGGCGACAGTGAACACGGCTTATCGGTCTGAGAGAGGCCTGAAGGATATGAGGGAGGATTATCAGAGGAAGCGTCTGATGCAACAGCCCGCCAGGGGCCAGTCTTCGCAGCCACCAGTAAAGAGACCTTTTCAGGGGCCTTCTAAGGGCCCATCTCAGCAGGGCCAGCAGCAGTAGCAGAGGCCCCAGGGCCAGCAGCAGCAGCAGAGGCCCCAGGGCCAGCAGAGGCCTCAGGGCCAGCAGAGGCCTCAGGGCCAGCAGAGGCCACAGGGTCAGCCGAGACCACAGCAGCAGGGGGATACTGCCCGTAGACCTAGAGTGTATCCGACGTGCCCGACGTGCCAGAATAATCATCCAGGGCATTGCATGGCGAGTTCAGGCCGATGTTTCCACAGCAAGGAGCCGGGACATGTCGCTATGAATTGCCCCAAGAGGGTGCAGTCTACTGGTCGTGTTTTCGTGATGCAGGCAGATGCTATGGATCCCGACATGACTTTACTTACAAGTATTCATTTGTAGATTTCCGTACCTTGTTGTGTGCTATCTTGGTGTTTTATAATTGCATGCTAGATAGAGCACTGCTAGGAAACTTGTTGCCTTAGTTGCTAGGTGAACATAAGTGGGAACTGTTAGATCTTCTAGGACTTACCTTAAAAAATTTGACGGATAGGGCTAGCGAACTTAGAACTGTCGTAGGTATCTAAACTGCTTTTTGGGATCTAGTAATGACCGTAAACGCGCACCTGTGTGACGTTTATGTTTCAGGCGAGATTCGTGTGCTTGGTGTCACTACACTCGCTTTGCTAGACTCAAGGGCGACCCACTCGTTTATTTTGAGTGCGTTCACACAGAGGATGGGTATTATTCCGGAGAGCATGGGTGTAGCTCTCGCCGTGACGGTTCCGTCAGGAGAGGAGTTGACGACGACCAGTGTCGTGCAGGGTCTGATGATGATGTTTCAGGATCACGCAGTTAGAGCAGATTTGTTCGTCTTTCCGATGACAGTATTCGACCTCATCCTAGGCATGGATTGGCTGACAGAGTTTGGAGCAGTGATTGATTTTCAATGGAGGACAGTGTCTATCAGACCGCCAGGGCAGGATGCCTTCTTATTTGAGGCAGCTAGGAGGCCGCGGAAGCCCAGGTTTATATCTTTCCTTCAGGCCAGGAAGCTAGTTGAGCATGGATGTCAGGCATTCTTGGCCAGCGTTACCGCTTCTGGAGATTCAGCAGGCCCTTCACTATCTGATGTGGAGGTAGTCAGGGATTACGCAGATGTCTTTCCTGATGATGTAGTGGGAGTTCCACCGGAGTGAGAGGTGGAGTTTTCTATTGAGCTGATGCCAGGGACAGTGCCTATCTCTAAGGCACCTTATCGATTGGCTCCTACAGATATGAAGGAGCTTAAGGAGAAGATTCAGGAGTTTCTCGATAAGGGGTTCATTCGCCCTAGCTTTTCCCATTGGGGCGTGCCAGTGTTGTTTGTGAAGAAGAAGGATGGCAGCATGAGATTGTGTATCGACTACCGGGAGCTGAACAGAGTCACGGTGAAGAATAAGTATCCACTCCCGAGGATTGAGGATTTATTCGATCAGTTGTAGGGAGCTTCGATATTTTCGAAGATTGATCTGAGATCAGGCTATCATCAGCTGAGAGTTAGAGAGGAGGACGTGTCCAAGACTGCTTTTAGGACAAGCTACGGCCACTTCGAGTTCTTGGTGATGCCGTTTGGCCTGACGAATGCCCCAGCAATTTTCATGGATCTGATGAACAGGGTATTCAGGCAGTATCTAGACCAGTTCATCATTGTGTTCATCGACGACATCCTGGTCTATTCAAAGAGCTTGGAGGAGCATAGGCAGCACTTGCAGACAACATTGCAGACTTTGAGGGAGCATAGATTGTATTCCAAGTTCAGCAAGTGCGGTTTTTTGGCTGGAGAAGGTTGCGTTCTTAGGGCATATTGTGTCGAGAGATGGGATATCTGTTGACCCATCTAAGGTGGAGACAGTGCAGAACAGGGGGATTCCAAGGAATGCAGCGGAGATTCGCAGTTTCTTGGGCTTGGCAGGTTATTATCGCAAGTTTATCAAGGGCTTCTCTTCTATTTCAGTGCCCTTGACAGCATTGACCAAGAAGAATGCGAAGTATGTGTGGAGTCCCGAGTGTCAGAGGAGCTTTGATCAGCTGAAGGAGGCCCTTACTTCAACACCAGTATTAGCTATGCCAGTGGACCACGAGGAGTTTGTGGTTTATACAGATGCTTCTCTGAGAAGTTTAGGTGCAGTTCTGATGCAGGGTGGTAAGGTTATTGCTTATGCGTCGAGGCAGCTGAAGAGTTATGAGCAGAAATATCCGAGGCATGATTTGGAGCTTGCAACAGTGGTGTTTGCGCTGAAGATTTGGAGGCACTATTTGTACGGCGAGAAGTGTCAGATATTCACCGACCACAAGAGCCTCAAGTACTTCTTCACCCAGAAGGAGCTGAACATGAGGCAGCGATGGTTAGAGTTGGTGAAGGACTATGACTGTGACATTAGCTACCATCCGGGTAAGGCTAATGTAGTGGCAGACGCTTTGAGCCGGAAGACTGCAGTAGTGGCGTGTTTGTCAGTTGAGAGGCCACTACAGACTGAGATTCAAAGATTCGGCCTAGAGTTCTATGTAGGAGGCTGTGCGCCGAGTTTAGCAGCGCTCACCATTCAGCCGACTCTTAGAGAGCGGATCAGAGAGGGGCAGGCCTCCGATGAGCAGTTACAGCAGTGGAGGCAGTGTGATGAGGACAGAGGACGAGGTCTGTATACTGTTGAGGATGGGATAGTCTGTTTCAGAGGCCGTATGTGGTTGCCGAGCACGGGACAGTTGAGAGCCGAGGTCTTATCTAAGGCTCATGCATCGACGTACTCCATCCACCCAGGGAGTACGAAGATGTACAGAAATTTACAGATTTTGTATTGGTGGCCAGGGATAAAGAAGGACATAGGGAGATTCGTGCGATGAGCAGTTACAGCAGTGGAGGCAGTGTGATGAGGACAGAGGACGAGGTCTGTATACTGTTGAGGATGGGATAGTCTGTTTCAGAGGCCGTATGTGGTTGCCGAGCACGGGACAGTTGAGAGCCGAGGTCTTATCTAAGGCTCATGCATCGACGTACTCCATCCACCCAGGGAGTACGAAGATGTACAGAAATTTACAGATTTTGTATTGGTGGCCAGGGATAAAGAAGGACATAGGGAGATTCGTGTCTGAGTGCTTGACTTGTCATCAGGTCTAGGCAGAGCATCAGCGACCGACAGGGTTGTTGCAGCCACTTCCCATTCCTGACTGGAAGTGGGATCATATTACGATGGATTTCGTGGTTGGGTTTCCTAGGAGTCCCAGAGGGTTCACGGCTATATGAGTGATTGTGGACAGACTTACCAAGTCAGCGCATTTCTTACCGGTGAAGACTACTTTCACCCTGACGTAGTATGCAGAGCTTTATATCCGAGAGGTGGTCAGACTGCATGGCATACCAGTCTCGATAGTGTCGGACAGAGACACCAGATTCACATCTGCGTTCTGGAGGATCTTACATGCCGCCTTGGGGACTAGATTTCCATTCAGTACGACATTTCACCCACAGACAGACGGATAGTCAGAGAGGGTCATTCATATTTTGAAAGATTTGCTGGAGCTTGCGTCATTGATTTTTAGGGTACGTGTGAATCGATATTGCCGCTGGTATAGTTCGCATACAACAACAGCTTTCAGGCGTCGATTGGGATGGCTCCGTATGAGGCACTGTATGGGAGGAGATGCATATCTCCCGTACACTGGGACGAGGTTGGCGAGAGAGTGCTTACTGGGCCGGAGTTAGTGCAGCAGACAGCAGATGTTGTGACGAGGATTCGGGATAGGATGAGGACAGCCCAGAGTCATCAGAAGAGTTATGCCGATAAGAGACGACGAGATCTGGAGCTAGCTGTGGAGATCATGTGTTCGTGAGGATATCGCCCATGAAGGACGTGATGCATTTTGGCCGGAGAGGCAAGCTTAGCCCTAGGTTTATTGGGCCATTCGAGGTTCTGGATAGGGTTGGTACTCTGGATTACCGAGTAGCCTTACCACAAAGCTTATCAGCCGTGCATAATGTCTTCCATATCTCGATGCTGGGGAAGTACATTCCGAACCCGTCTCATGTACTGGATTTTGAGCCGCTCCAGTTGGCACCAGATTTATCTTTTGAGGAGCGACCAGTGCAGATTCTAGCTATGGAGGAGCGTAGGCTGAGAGCACGGAGTATTACGATGGTCAAGGTCCGATGGTAGAACCACTCGGAGGATGAGGCTACCTGGGAGACCGAGGCCGATACGCGGACGCGCTACTCGGAGTTATTCGGTACGTACTCAATTTCGGGGACGAAATTCCTATAAGGGGGGGGGGAGAGTTGTAACGCCCAGAATTTCCTGACTACGTAGAAATGAGTGCATGACTACGGGGAAAATATTTTTAGATGATTACATGCCTTATTATGTGAATTATTTGTGATTTTATGCTGCATAGTATGCATGTGTTATTATTCAGCCTGCTTGAGCTACGGAGGCATGGACGAGATTAGGGTTGAACGGATTGAAAATAATTTGAGATTTTTAAGTTTTAAGATTTTTAAGAATGGATTTATTTGATTTTAAAGAACAATTTCTGAAAATTTGAGTTTTTCTGATTATTTTGGAGGGAAACCCGTTTTTCGCCTATACGGGCTGGTATATTGAGTTTTAAGGTATTTTAAAATGTGAGGAGGCCTAGATTTCGAAATTTTGTAATCTTTAAAGTCCAAATATGAGTTTTAAGTGCCTTTTAAATTAATTAGAGGGGCATGTCTGTCCTTTTTCCCCTTTTTCCTAATTAAACCCATAGGGGGTCAATTCTGTCACACGGTATTTTTCATAACTCACATTTTTGCACTTAACCTGGCCTCCTCATCAACACCTCCAAATATGAGTTTTAAGTGCCTTTTAAATTAATTAGAGGGGCATGTCTGTCCTTTTCCCTTTTTCCTAATTAAACCCATAGGGGGTCAATTCTGTCACACGGTATTTTTCATAACTCACATTTTTGCACTTAACCTGGCCTCCTCATCAACACCAGCCGTCCCTATCCACTCCCCATAGCACAAATTTCTAAAATCATTCATCCTTGATCAAACTTGGCGATCCAAAACCGGTGGTGCCCAAATCTCACGTCTACTACGATAACTCGCAGATTCACCTCTTTTACAAACCAGGCATGTGATATCAACTTATTTTCTCACCATTTAAACTGTATTAGACTGATTTTGATGAAAATTTATGGGAATTAAATGTGTATTTTTCAGATCTACCCTCCGTGATCACGTTTCATGCACTACATAATGTCATCACTCACGGTTTTGAATGTTTCTTGCATGGCTTCGGTTTAGGGGCTGCTTAAGGGATCATGGGCTCGACCTTAGGTGGTTCATGGTGGTCCTATTTAGGGCTAGTAGTGGTCATAAGTGGTGGAATAGTGGTCGAACCGATGGCTGGTCGAAGAACACCGTACGCTGTGTGTTGTAGCGCCACGTGGTGCGTCTCCTTTACATGGACCGTGCACCCTCATGCGTCAATGGTTCGAGCCAAGGTTGGTCAGGTTAGGACCGGCTAGACCTGGGGGTGGTCCAGCCGGTGGGGCTCCGTCCAGTGGCGGCCGGAGCAGGGAGAACGAATGGGATGTCGACGGCGTGTCGCGGCTGTGCATGAGGCAGTGTGTGTGTTTTCGGTTTAGGGCTTGTATTGAGTTGGATCGGTCTAATTGAACCGGCTTGGCTGGTTCGATTGGACCGGATCGGTTCTTAGAGCCTCGACTCAATGTTTTAAAATCGGTCAAAGTTATTTTTAATTAGGGACCTGTTATTTTAATTATTATGTCAAAGGACCAATTTTAAAAAAATAGCCAGAAGGTCAAAATTGAGTCAAACCTTTTAAATAATTAAAGTTATGTTTAATTTTAAATTTTTAGTCAAAATTGGGGACCTTCGAAATTTTATTGGAGTCAAAATTGATTTTTGGGATTTAATTTGGTCAAAATCGGTCTTTTAGTCAAAATCGGCTTTTGAGTTCAAAATTGATTTAAATGGATTTTAAAAGTCAAAATCGATTTTTATAAGTCCAAATTGATTTCTAGAAGTCAAAATTGATTTTTATTACTCACTTTGAAGTCTAAATTTAATTTAATTAGGCAAAAATGTTAAAAAGGAGTGAACATTCGTTTCATCGGTTATGTAAGGAACGATGATTAACCTAGAAGTTGTGAGTCAGGCCCCGGAATAAATCCTCGACCGAAGTAGAAAAATGTAGAAGCCCGTAAATGTATATTTAACTATATATGTAGTATGTAAATGTTTTAAAAGAAATGATTAAATATACATTAACGGGCTAAGCTTTTAAACTTGCATAATTTTATGAAAATGCATGAATCATGAATGTTTTATGAATGTTAAAGACATGTTCTTTTAAAGGACAAAACCCGAGGGATTGAATTATTTGTGACTTAGGATGATGTATGATGAGCCTATGGATGCATGTGTGATATCATGGTGAAGTGGCAGCTTATGGATCCTCGTGTGACATCGGGGTTAAGTGACAACTTATGAGCTTATGGATCCACGTGTGATATCATGGTGAAGTGGCAGCCTATGGATCCTCGTGTGATATCGGGGTGAAGTGGCAACATATAGGTGTGACATATAGGGACCTCGTGTGATATCGGGGTGAACCACACCGCCGTGTAGATTGATCAATCGACTTCAGTCACACTTCAGGATACGACTCATATGTTTTTCATGTTACGTCATGCCATGTCTTATATGTTATATGATATGTTATGATATTAAATGTATGAAGCAATGTTTTAAGATCATGCACGCATTCATGTTTTAACGTTTTTTTATTACAAGCATGTGTCTGCATGCGATTTTATTAGTATGTACTTTGTTATGATATACGATAGAGCATGATGAGCCTCTAGGCTCACTAGGTTTAAATGGTGCAGGTGATGACCCTACTGATGAGTTTACACCGACTGGCGGTGAAGACATCTGAGCGTCTGTTGCAGCAATACCCCTTGACCGCAGCAGTGTTATTTTTGAGTTGATACAGTTGGTTTTTGGTTTAAAACACGTTTATTTTTAGTATTTTGTCGCAGTTTATTTTATTTGATTTTATACATTATGGATGTTTAACATTTTAAAATATTCCTTTATATATGCTTAAAGTATTTTTATAAAATGACTTAGAAATGTTTTAAAGAGGGAACGAGCCATACTTGAAGTTTATGTTTTTTCGCACATGTTTTTAAAAAAAAATTCTAGAGTCTGGTTCGTTTCACTATATCTAGAAATGGTATAAATATTGTGGTGGATTTTGTAGTGGGTTTACCAAAGCCACTCCATGGATTCAACTCTATTTGGGTTATAGTTGATAGATTAACCAAGTCAGCTCACTTCTTACCAGTGAAGACAATACATGATCTAAATAAGTATGCTAAGCTGTACGTGAAAGAAATAGAGAGACTCCATGGAATTCCAAGTTCCATAGTATCAGATCGAGAACCAAGGTTTACTTTCATGTTCGGGAAGAGCTTGCATAGAGCCATGGGAACCAAGTTAAACTTCAGTACAACTTTCCATCCACAAAATGATGGACAATCTGAAAGAGTAATTCAAACACTTGAGGATTTACTTTGTGCGTGTACTCTTGATTTTGTAGAAATTTTGGATGTCAAATTACCCTTGGTAGAGTTCACGTATAATAACAGTTACAAAGCTTCAATAGAAATGGCTCCATATGAAGCTCTGTAAGGAAGTGTATATCACCATTACATTTGGATGATATAGGTGAAAGAACTGAAATAGGGCCTAATATTGTAGAACAGACTGCAGAAGCAATTAAAAGAATATGTGAACAAATGAGAACGACACAGAGTAGACAAAAGAGCTATGCTGATAGGCATCGCCGTAAGTTGAATTTTGAAGTAGGTGATTATGTGTTTCTGAAAGTAGCAAGCATGAAGGGTGTAATGAGATTTTGAAGGAAAGGTAAGATGAGTCCAGATATACTGGCCCGTACGAAGTGCTGGAAAGGATATGGACATTAGATTATCGCTTGACATTTCCACCCCAGTTATCAGCAGTTCACAATGTATTCCATATATCAACTCTCAGGAAATAAATTTCGAACCCTTCTCATGTGCTAAGGCACGAGCCGATACAGCTTGCACATGATCTGACCTATGAACAATGCCAGTAAATACTCTTATTAGAGAAACTGAAGGTTAAGAAATATAGATATCCCTATGATCAAGATTCAGTGTGCAAACCACTCAAAAATGGGAGCAACCTGGGAAGCTGAGACAGATATGCAAAGTCGCTACCCAGATCTGTTAAGTAAGTAAATTCGGGGATAAAATTTTTATAAGGAGGGTAGAATTGTAGCGTCCAGAAATCCATAAATCCACAAATATAAAGTTTAAAGTTTGAGGATCCATTTGTAATTCTTACATTGATCAGCTTTCTTCCAAGCTGGTTTACCAGATTAGAGGCACGATTGGAGATCTGCCCGGTCAGTCCAAGCAAGCCCGGTTAGTTCTATTTTTATCAAATTGGTTCGATTTGTATTTTTAAATGTTTTAAAAACAGAGTAGCACTTTATAGGAAGCGTGTTTTCATTCATGATTGACCTTGAAATCTTGCATATAAATACTTGCAAACACATCATGCATTCTCATTTACAAAACTTCACAAAAGGAAGACTATAGAAGCGGTTCTCTCTGTAAACCAGAAACCGAACAAAGCTTTAAAATTTTCAAAGGAACCGGTCGTGTTTGTGTGTTTATCGAGCCAGATAATTCCCTGTGATCGTTCAATTTTTAAGGCAAGTAAAACCTATTTCTTGCTGCACTTTAGAAAGCATATATTGTTTCTGTTTGCATTTTTGTATGAGCTTTTAAAGGTTTGAGTACTGTTTTTGAAGTCCTCAAACACAGATATTAGTTTAATATGTTTTCTTTAGAAATTATTGGTTTGATGTGATTTTGATGTAAAGAAGAGTTCTTAGAAAAAGTTTTACGATGTTCGTCTCTGTTCTTCTTGATTTGTATGGGATGTTCTATCAGCAACTTACAGAAGCTTACGTGTTTTGTTTCTGGAAGTTTCCCTTAGATATTTTCGAGTCCTTAAGAAAATCTTCCAAGCTGGTAGTTGTTATGAACTAAGTTCGCAACCTGCTCATTTTTGCCCGAGCCGGTCTTCTAGTCGCGATCTGGTTATCTTTCCAAAGCTGGTTTTTAAGTCGCGAGCTGATCTCATAGTCCAGTCCGCTTGCGATCTGATTTCAATGTATAGTTCAATTGTGATGTTTTTCATTATTCAAGTCCGTTGAAATTTTATTTCATTGTTCAGTCTTCTCATGATCTTATTGTCCGAGATGAATTGACTTTAATTGACCAAACAGCCCAGAGCTGGTTTTCTATTCTGAACCAGTACGTTCGCGTGTTGCTTTACTCTGAGCTGATCTAGCTTAGGTCCATTCTGGACTGATACATTGATTCAAACTTTAATTCATCTTTTCTTTGGAGTTGATTCCAAAGCATAACTCCATTTTATTCGCAGTTATACTCATTGTAAGAAATAGTACACCAATTTAGAGCTCTGTTGTTGAATTTTCGTTTCAATAATTCAAGTTGATTCCAGTTTTATTCTTCAATTGAACTCCCAATAGTTTCAGAACATCTAAAGGGTTTTAAAACAGCAAACTATATTTGAAAACGATCTGTTACAGATCAAAGAAACGTGGAAAGATTTACAGAAAATTTTAAAGGAAATGTATAAAGTGATTATGCAAAAGATAACAGAGGGTCTCCATAGGAAGGGTGAGAGATTTACATAAAGTTTAAAGGAAATGTATAAATAGATTATGCCAAAGATAACAGAGGGTCTCCATAGGAAGGGTGAGGACGCTGGCTGACGAACCAGTGTGCCTCTTCACATAGTAAGTGTGAGGATGTTGGTTGACGAACATTTGTGCCCATTCACATAGTAAAGATGAGATTTATTCCCCTGTTCTTGATTTCAGATGATAGCTTGATCAAGAGACCTTGACCTATGTACAAGTGTCTGAGCCATAATTCAATAGAAAATGAGAACAAAGCACAGGGTTGTTTACCACCACAGTTTAAAGAAAAGTTTCTATTACTTTCTTTTACAATCGCTAGCAAATGTAACATGTGTAATTATGCTTTCGAAAGTTTCAGATATCCAGATTACAGTATTCAGCTTATCAGCTTTTGAGTTATAGCAGCTATTGAGTTTTTCGGTTAAGTATCAGTTATTGTTATGCATGTATTGCCTGCCTTTATTATTCCAGATTTTACTTGTTGATCCCCTACGCTCACTAGTTTTCTTGAGTGCAGGTGATGAACTTGAGCAAAGCTAGACGGTATGAGCTGGATCAGATCGGGGGTTTTTATCGTTGACATTAGCTTCCGTGTTGTTTCAGTTTCATTCTTTTTGTCGTACAGAAATTATGGTACAATCTTTTGTATATTTCAGATTACTTCCTTGTTTATTTGTTGTAATATGAATGAATTTATATCCTTGATTATATCTATAAAGTTTCACAGTTGAGTATTACCTGGTTAATATATACAGACTATTTACATGAACCGTGATCCAAAATTTTTATAATGTTGCAAATTAGTCCAGAATAAGACATCATCTTTCAATTTGCACCATCCCAGTTTAATTATTTGAAATTTTTTGTTCGGGTTCTACATAAACTCTGGTGAAGATAACGGTCTTTCTCAAACTTCCTCCCAAAAAAACGGCGATATGCACTTCCTACCATACAAAGCCTCAAATGGTTCCATCGCTATTTTTATAACAAAACTTTAACAAAGACAAGGAATTCTGCCAACCTCCACTGAAATCCATCACCATCACTTGCAACATATCTTCATGTGTACGAATGGTCCTCGGATTGGCCAACAATTTGAGGATGATATGCTGTACTCATAGGCAACCTAGAACATAAAGCCACTTGCAATCTTTTGAAAAATCTGGAAGTTAACTTTGGATCCCTGTCAGAAACTATCGACACCGGCACACCATGCAATCTCATCACCAAATCGACGTACAATCTCGCCATTTTCTTCATAGAACATTTTATATCATAGGGGATGAAGTGAGCTGACTTAGAAATGTTGGTACATTGTTAGATCATGCTCAACATCTCAATGGAAGCATAAAATACAAAAGTATTGAGCATTCATGTTTCATTCAATTTAAAACAACCATCAATAGGGTATTTAGAAGATTTATACCTATCAACAATCAAAAGGTTGATGATGGCTCCAACTAGATTAAGAATAATCTAGCTCATGAAATGGTAGACACATTCTACAAAGCTTCCAAGAGCACACCTTGCTCAAATGTATTCCACTCCAAAATAAAGTCCAGTACTAGCAAGAGTTCCACCCAGAATATGCACTAGAATATTGAGGATATTGTACTATGAGAAGCACAATTTTTTCAACTCAAAACCAAGCAAAAATTGTTTGAAAATGGAGAAAAGGGACGTGCATTAGGAGGGAGGGGTAGAGGCAAAAATGCAAAAAATTTTCTATCCAAGGAAACACATGCCTTGTATATTGTGAAATTTGCCTCCAACTTTCATCTCTCACTTGCATGTATATTGTACGTATAGTTGGGCTACACCATAAAATATTTGTCCATGACTTAATTAAATAACACTTGAACATCTTCAAGCCCACTAGTAGAATAATAATTGATACTTTAATTATTTGGGCTCTACAAGGCCCAATAGTGTAGCATTAATTCAACACTTGAATTGTTTTAGTTAAGTTCATGACATTGGTTTTCGAAAATCACAATTTTAAAAACTAATGATATAGTCATGTATAAATTTTAAATGTTGAATCAATTTCGAATTAAAATTTATATCCCCTTATAAACTCCTTTTATAAGTTACCCAACTCTTTGAAAAAAATTTTCTCATCGGGAACTATAAAGCTAGTGTTTGTGTGACCCTCAATGGTTCAATGATGCGGCTAGCAGTGGGTTCACAATTCCATGTGATTCGGACAAAACATGTCCTTATATGGGCGTACCCTAATAAGCTCCATTATTAACAATCAACTCCTTGATCAAGAGAATGTGAGAATCAAATTCCGATAGTACCCAACCAGTCATGTTAAACTTCTAGCAGCATCGCTTACATTACTCCCTACAAAAGATAGTGTCTGCAAGAATCATTCAATTATGGCTAATGTACAGTACGGTCCATTCAACCCATATGTCCCGATCGATTCGACAACCATTGGTATATCGAGAGTTGTCACCGAACTGATAACTATGTGTCCTATAGTAGTTGCATCGTAGGTGTAATTAAAGAAACTTATTTCTTAATTTCCACCTCACTCTGATCAGAAATTTTCTTACTTCAAGTACATGTGGTCACATAGGATATCCAAACCCATAGGTAAGCGGTTAATCCACGACTACAATGCATCGACTCCTATATGTTTCGACACAACACCCAATCTTGCCACTTAATGACTCCGAAGGAGTAAGTAAACAAGTCAAAGCGTAGCGCTAGCACATATAGTCTCAATATTGTCCCGGGTCGTAGGACTAATGCTTGTACAACGACAAAGAACGATTTTACACTCGATAAATAATAACCACTTGGAAAATCATATGGATAGTGTTGTTCAGTTGTCAGGCCCCGTGCTAATTAGAACAATTAACACATCATAAGCGCATAATCACGGAAGCTTAAAATCAGGGCTTAAAAATTTTTCAAAATACAATGGGCCTGAACTTCAAATCATACATTCAAAATAACAATAATAGAATACGAGTTGATTCAATTCCAACACAAAAAGTATATCAATCAAAACAAATCCCCAATACAAGATAACACGGGGCATCCCCCGGTTCAATACATATCATATATAGACTGGGACTCAAGGACGCGGGGATCGACCAGCTGAACTTCCACTCTGCCCAACTTGGTTACCTAAAGCTCCTGCAAATGGGCACGCACACCCAGCAAGACAAAGCAGGAAACAAAATACGAGGTCAAGCCTCAGTACGAAGAGCTATCAAAGCAGATAAACATGCAACATGCTATAAATCAATGCTATGAATGCATGAGGGCTAACAAGGAATCGGTTAGCTA
>KV015057.1:0-35282 GCA_001598015.1 Dorcoceras hygrometricum | reverse complement strand
TACTCCAGGGTATCAAATAGTTCCTCCATCTGAACAAGCCACGCCTCAGCCCTAGCGCCACCCTCAGTACCGGCCAACGTCGGTGGGTTCGTCCGCTGAAATCGGGCTAAGACTAACTCCATTCCACCTATCTGCCTAGTGACGTCATCCACCTGAGCGTCATCATCACTACCTGCTCTAGACTCCTCCTCAGAACGTCTAGTCCTCCTACCTCCTCCACGTCTCGGCGGCATCTAATCAAGCCTAGAGGTAACATCTCATAGCAGATAAAATAACAAGGCAGATAATAGATCACATAAGTCACAGAGACAATCAAAATCAAATCAAAACTCTGTGCCTAGACTCGAGTGTGATCAAAAGAAATCGAGCTTATCCCAGTTTAAGCTCTGATACAAAAAATGTCAGGCCCCGTGCTAATTAGAACAATTAACACATCATAAGCGCATAATCACGAAAGCTTAAAATCAGGGCTTAAAAAAAAATTTTCAAAATACAATGGGCCTGAACTTTAAATCATACATTCAAAATAGCAATAATAGAATACGAGTTGATTCAATTCCAACACAACAAGTATATCAATCAAAACAAATCCCCAATACAAGATAACACGGGGCATCCCCCGGTTCAATACATATCATATATAGACTGGGACTCAAGGACGCGGGGATCGACCAGCTGAACTTCCACTCTGCCCAGCTTGGTTACCTAAAGCTCCTGCAAATGGGCACGCAGACCCAGCAAGACAAAGAAGGAAACAAAATACGAGGTCAAGCCTCAGTACGAAGAGCTATCAAAGCAGATAAACATGCAACATGCTATAAATCAATGCTATGAATGCATGAGGGCTAAAAAGGAATCGGTTAGCTAGACCAGTCAATCAACTGGCAACTCAAACCTAGCCTCTATACCACACGCAGCCAATCAGCCGGTGGAAATCATCGGTCCGTGATCATCGGGGCCCGTCAGCCCATCACAGCTCGGCGGTAGAAACTCGCATCCGGTAGTCACCGCTCCGACGATAGCATTGGACTTTTCGGACACGACTCAACAGTCGGCCAGTCGCAACGTGGCACCCAATCAGGTAATCAAATCAATCTGTCAATTCAGGCTCAAGATGTATTCGTGAATACCATTCAATATCAATACATAATGCATACAATTCATAATACGTGCAAACAGAATGAAAAGCTCAATCAATTCATCAAACTGTTCCACGTAAATCACATAACCGCAATTCACAACATTGAAAACTAGCCATGTTCACACTCAACTGCTAAGGGCTGCTCAATCGTACCTTTCCTCTTCGAATTACCTAACAGATTCCCAACAAAGACACGTCCAGCAACAACTCAAGCTTACTTCCTTTGAAGCTTCCTCGACAATTACCCTTCAAAATTCCTAGAAGCTTAAATCTGCCAAAGATACCTAATATCTTAGCTCAGACCAACGAAAGAAAGCTCACCCAAAGGATAGAAACGCACGGTGCAACTTACTGCTCAGTTCAGCCGTTTCGAGTTTTCGCTCCAGCTCAACACAGCCTCCAAGATTGGTAGGAAAAGAAAGGTCTTCTCGAGAGGTTTCCAACGCTACCAAGAACTCTAAAAACGGAGGTCGGAATCAACGGGAAATCGCGATAGAAAGAGACGGTGAACAGTAGTCGACGAGGGTTTGGAGAAGAAGAGATAAGATATGGCTGGTTCAAAAAAATTCGAAGTGTCGATCAACACTTCTATAAATACCTCTTCAACCTCGCCTGCTGATTCACCCAGATCTATCGAAGAAATCAGCAGAAGTCTATCAGCAGCAATCCTCTCTTTTCCCTTCGTAAAATCAGCAGCAACGACTAAACAACAATCGCACGAAAATGCTATAAAACGACACTGTTCCAACTTGTCTAAACGACGCCGCAGCAACCACAAGCAGACAACAGCTCTCGCCTCAAAACAGCTATCTGCTGGTCGCGAGAAAACTAAACCAAACGACGTCATTTTTCATACGAAATCAAATCTGCTAACAGCTGATCTTTCAAATGAAAAGCTCAAAACGCAGCGTTTTCACTTAATCACACGACGCCGCTTTTCAACGCTCTTGCAAAAGCGCGCCTGCTGATCAGCAGCAATCAATACAACGCAAATACTACCAGCAGCAAGTAATACGTCACGCCTACGTCACCACATTTATCGACAGCTCTTGCGAATAGTTCTCAAACCATCTGCTGAACTCTTTTCACAAGCGCATCTGCTGAAACTAATAGTCAACGTTCCAAAATGTTGACTAACACGCGTCACTCCCTCGCTCAAACTCACGCTACGCGCGATGTCTACCAGCAGCAACTTCAATTCGCACCAAGCCAGCAGATCTTCATGCGTCACGCTGATGTCACCATATCTGTTGATTCCAATTCTACCAGCAGGAGCTACAGTAACTTTGACCAGCGTTGACTTCACCAAAAATCGATATTTTCAACTCTTAAACTAGCGCTGCTACGGATAATTCAGCAGGACTTCATTTCTTTCGCAAAATCCTCAAAATACTCGTGATGAATCCCAAATCAAACCAATTAATCACTAATCTAAATTCTCAATCCTCACATCAGTGCACTCTAAAAGGTGCACTTATTGTCATGCTTGGACATCCCCATGTCTTCTGTCAATGAAGCATGGTACTCACACCGTAATTACTAGTCTCTAGCCCAAACAGCCTTTATCCTTCTTAGCGAGGCTGAATCGACTAGGGATGGTTTAGAATACACAGTATTCCAAATATGAGTTTCATGGTAGTCATCTCATGACCATCTCACATTCTTTCTACTATTTGTATATTTAAGGACTTTATCAATGCAGCAAGCAAGGGTATATAGATAAAGATGTGCCAAATAAATAAGTTTCAAGTATGATTGTAATAAATTTTGACATACATAGAGTTATTACATGAACCCTCGGCCAACGCTTGGCTCGACAGACACAAGAGTCGATCTATCATTACCCATACTACATCACATCCTTGATTTGAATGTAGCAAATGGGTAACAAAATTCATGGCTATGTGCTCCCAATTCCATTGACGCATCTTTATACTCTGAAAACATACCACCAGGTCTCATCCTCGCAGCATTGACCTACTGTCAATTCAAGTATGGAGCCACAAACTTTTAGATATCATTATTCATGCCTTCCCACCAATAGTAGTATTTCAAGGCATTGTACATTTTCCTCACTCCTGGATGAACACTGTGGTGGCTACAATGAGCTTCTCTCAAGATTGTCTTCGTCCAATAAATCAGGTTAGGAACCACTAACATACCATGAAACCTCAAACACCCAGCAGAATTAATAGAAAAATCATCCAACAGACCTTCTTGTGCCTTCAACTTCAACTCGTGAATATATGAGTCAGTTCTATGCTCTAATGTGTGACACAATCTGTAGTTCGAACTGAAAATAGGAAAATACAAAATAATCATCACCTGGTTGAAACTGCCAACCAGTCGTTCCCAAATGCTCATGGACCTTCGAGATAATCAAAGATGCAAGCATCGAAATCTGGCTTTTCTACTAAGGGCATAAGCAACAAGATTCACCCTTCTTGGTTGATATCGTATCTCACAATCAAAGTCCTTGTGTAACCTCATTCATCGACGCTACCTCATATTCAAATCAGATTGAGTAAAGAGATACTGGACGATTTTGTGGTCTGTGTAAACCATAAATTTCTAACCATAATGATAGTAGCGCCAAATCTTTAAATCAAACACAACCACCGCTGACTCTAAACCATGAACCGGGTATCGTGTGAGACCCAAAAAGCTGAGGAGATCAATTGAGTTAATTAATCGGATTTTGTGAGATTCAGATTTGAGCGAACGAATTTGGGTGACCAGCGTTTAGTTGATATGATTGGAAAAGCTATCGGATTTGTATAAGTCCTTGGAACAGGTCTGGAGAGTTAGAGTTTTGTTGCAGGATCTGTTCAGATGTGGTGTTGGTCATCGCTGAGTGATCGCGTTCAGCATTGGTGATGGAATCTGTTGTCGCTGAGCAGAAGAGAGTACGCTAGCTTGTTTTTGTAGCGAGTAGCTAAACTACGTCGTTTGGATTAGTTGGAACGACAGCGTTTTGGTTTAGTGGGCAAGACTCAGCTGTGAGCAGTGCTGGTCTTCAGATTCCAGTTGCATTAGCGAGTTCAGATTTGAGTAACGGGTGACGATGTCCAGATGCGAGAGTGTACTTGTGCGAAGTCGTTTGGCTTAGTAGGGATCTGTTTGGGCGTAAGGCCATATCTGTTGTGAAATTCAGATCCGATCGGGAATATCAGCTTTGTACCTTAAGTTGTCGGTGGGATCTGTTCAGCAGTCATGAACAGATTTGAATTTATATAGAGGACTTTGCCTTTGTTCTCCATTATTGTTTTCCGACACTTAGAATATTTCCGTGAGCAAAATCTGTCGCGATACCCTAGCTACTGTTCACCGAACCTTATTTTCTTTGATTGCTGACGGTAGATAGCTCTGATTGAAGTAAGAGTGGTAGCGCTTGACTCCTCTTGCTGAGACGCTTCGTTTGGTGCTGCTTTTGGAAGCTTGCGTGAAGCTGGAGAGGTGTGCAAAGACATCTCCCTTCTCTAGACTGTTAGCATAAGCGCCGTATTTTGTCTACCGTTGAGGTAGCTTGTTGGGTAAGTGTCAAGATCCTACCTTGTGCTTTGTTTAGAGCCTTCTGTTGTGTAGAAGGGTAGGAAAGACTTGAGTTGAGCTCGTAGCTCTCAATTCGTGGTTTCTGTGTTACTGTCCCTGAGCTAGTATTTGTGTTTGGATTATCAGGTGTGAGATCTGTGTTGCTCGGGACCCTGTTGTAGTAATTATAGCACAGAAGACTTGAGGTACGGATGTGGGTTTTTTTTACAGCGTTGAATTGGGCATGGATACTATGTGATGCTGTTTATGCTTCTGTGCCGTTATCTGCTTGCCTGTATTGTGTTGTTAATCGCAAGCTGTTCATTGCATACACATTATTCATGTGCATTCAGATCCTGTTGAACTTTCCTTGTTGCTGTTGATCTCTGTGCGTACCAGGATGTTGTTGAGGCTGAGCGGGTAACTCTCGTACTCATCTCCTTGCTGGGATCTGTTAGCCACTATGAGTGGAGTGGGTAGCTCCCACACCTCCTAAGTTGGGAAACAGCAGGTTGAGCTATGTTGTGCATCTGGTGCCGTGTGTTGAGACGAGTGGGTAGCTCCCATATACTCACACACCCTGTGGCCACTGTTGTTCAATTGATCTGTTGCTGTTTGTTGAGTAGTTCTTGAGATCCTTCTGGCTCCCTGCGTTCAGTTGTAGCCTTGTTCTCATGCATAGCACTTGCATTTTTATCTGTTGCCATTTCACTGCTGTTTTTCAATTGCTCTCCGTACTGGGGTTTGACCCCATGTCCCTCTGGGGCTGGTGTTGTTTGCCTGTGTGTGTTTTTCAGGTTACCATGGTTACTCTGCTGGTCATGGATTTGACCCAACGGGAGGTGTCCCAGGAGGTGTTTAGAGTGTCCCAGTTAGCGTATAACATATATGTATAAACATTGTTAGTCGGGGAGTGCCCTGTGCTTTATTGTATTTCGGTTATGTTTCTATAGTGCTTGTATCTATTAATTGTTGTATTGTTGTACTGAGTGATTTTATTAACTGGGATATTTTGAGTATCATACTATTTTAAATTATGTAATCTTTCAGTTAGGCCAAAGCAAACTTTTAGCCACTATTTTATTGCTTCCGCTTTGTGTTTGTGTTGTTAAACTCTGTGTTTGTGCACGAGGTTGACATTTTTGGTATCAGAGCTTAAGCTGGGATAAGCTCGATTTCTTTTATCACACATGAGTCTAGGCAAAGTGTTGTGTGTTGCATGTGCTTGACTATGTGATTTATGTGCTATGTGATATATGTATCTGTTGCTGTGTGACCTTACCCTCTTAGTGCCTTCGTAGATGCCGCCTAGACGTAGGGGTAGAGGTAAAGGGCAGTTTCAGGAAGATTCCGAAGGTCAGAACGAGGAAGTGCAGCGTAGTGTTCCTGGTCGTAGGCGTAACCGACAGGTCGAGGATGAGGTTGATGAGCTGGCAGCCCATGTGGACGATATGGAACTGGTGATGGCGAGGTTTCAGCGGATGAATCCTCAGACGTTTGAACTGGTGATGGCGAGCTGGCAGCACATTACCGGGTTGTTTGACCGTGTCAGGTATGATGATGAACATAGGTCGAGTTTAGCTACGTTCCAGTTGAGGAGGAATGCTGAGCGTTGGTGGAGAGGCGCTTGGAGGACTTAGAGGAGACATGTGTAGGGATCACGTGGAGTATTTTTTGTACTGACTTTCGTCAGGAGTACGTTCCGGAATCCTTTGTGAACTCCAGGGAGCGAGAGTTTGATAACCTGGTTCAGGGATCTATGTCCGTGGGGGAGTATGCCCGGAGATTTTCTTCTCTCTTGCGTATGTTCAGCATGTTTCTGGCCGAGAGAAGGCGAAGAGGAATAAGTTCATGGAGGGTCTCAATGAGGAGTTGTATTCTTTTGTGTTGGTGGGTTCACCGGCGAGCTATGCGGAAGCGGTGGACAGGGCTATTGACATTGAGGAAGGACTGCAGAACCGTCGGTCGCGTGTTAGGCCGCAGGGGGCGCAAGGTAGTCGTCCCATGGTTTCGGAGGTGCAACCTTCCCAGTCAATACAGTCGTCTCAGCCACCCCACCAGCAGGTAGCCCAGCAGCCTGGACACTAGAGGTTTAGGCCTCATGGTCGTCAGTTTAAGAAGAAGTCTGGTTTGAGTTCTTCTGGCTCGGGTAGTTCGAGCAGTGGCAGTAGCTCCAAGGTCGAGTATTGTGGCCAGTGTGTAGGAAGGCATCCTACAGCGCAGTGTGTAGGTGTGCAAGGTTCGTGCAATGTTTGTGGTCAGTATGGGCACTTTGCGAGAGTGTGTCATTTGTCTGGATCGCAGCATACCGCCGCTCCACCGCAGGGTCGAGGTGGATCCTCAAGAGGTCGTTATTCTTTTCCGGTTCAGCAGTAGAGGTTAGGGGAGCCTCAATTTAGGTCGTTTCAGTGGCCTGATCCTTCACGATTTGGACAGTCTTTCCATCCTCAGTTTTCAGGACCTCAGTTTGCCCAGGTGAATGACATGACTAGGGAGCAAGCAGAGGGCACGCCAGGCGGAGGATTAATCGCAGGTACTTGCTTTGTTTTTGATTTTCCTGCACTTGTGTTGTTTGATACAGGAGAATCACATTCATTTATTTCTAATGCATTTGTGGTTGAGCATGGTTTGCATACCACATCTTTGTGTGATGTTGTGTCTGTTGCAACTCCTGCCGGCGCGAGCCTGTTCTACCAGGAGATTTTGTTGAATGGCATGCTTAGGTTTGGCGAGATTGTGTTGTTAGCCAACCCGATTAGGCTAGTGATGTGGGATTTCTATTGCATAGTGGGAATGGATGTGTTGTCTAGATATAGGGCCACGGTGGATTGTTTCCATGGCATTGTGCGATTTAGGCCCCAATCTGGCGAGAGATGGAATTTCTACGGCCAAGATTCCCAGTCGAAGATTCCTTTAGTTTCTGCGATGGAGATGTTTAGCCTGTTGTCGTTAGATAATGCTGGATTTATATCTATGCCTTAGATGCGTCTCCTATCTATGCCTTTAGATGCGTCTCCTTCTTAGAGCGTAGAGCTTAGTAGGGTTCCCGTGGTTTTGACTTTTCTCGGAGGAGATTCCGGGTTTTCCTCCGAGGAGGGAGATAGACTTCAGCATTGAGTTGGTACCTGGTACAACTCCGATCTCACGTGCTCCGTATCGTTTAGCGCCTGCTGAGTTGAGGGAGCTTAAGGTTCAACCTAGTGATTTGCTAGAGAAGGGTTTCATCAGACCGAGTATGTCACCTTGGGGAGCGCCTATCTTGTTTGTTAAGAAGAAGGATGGGTCGATGAGGATGTGTATCGACTTTATATAGTTGAATAAGGCGACAGTGAAGAACAAGTACCATTTGCCGAGGATCGATGACTTGTTTGATCAGATTCAGGGTTCGGCTGTGTTTTCTAAGATCGATTTGCGTTCGGGGTACCATCAGTTGCATATTCTAGAGCAAGATGTTGCGAAGACTGTGTTTCGTACGAGGTACGGGCATTACGAGTTTTTAGTTATGCCGTTGGTTTGACGAATGCCCACGTGGTTTTCATGGACTTGATGAACCGATTCTTTAGAGATTTCATCGATCAGTTTGTGATTGTGTTTATCGATGATATTTGGTGTACTCTAAGACTCCGTTGCAGCACAAAGAGCATTTGAGGTTTGTTCTTCAGACACTACGAGACTCGCAGCTGTATGCTAAGTTCTCCAAGTGCGAGTTTTGGTTAGACCGAGTTGTTTCTGGTTCATGTGATTTCAGTCGATGGTATTTATGTTGATCCCAGTAAGGTTGAGGCTGTTCTTAACTGGAAACGTCCCAAGAATGTGTTTGAGATTCGTAGTTTCTTGGGCTTGGCTGGCTATTATCGGCGCTTTATAGAAATATTCTCTAGTATAGCTAAGCCAATAACGCAGTTGACTCAGAAAGACAAGAAGTTTGTTTGGACTTAGCAGTGTGAGAACAGTTTTCTTTTGCTTAAAGAGAAGCTAACTTCTGCGCAAGTGTTAGCTCTGTCGTGTGGTTCGGGTGGTTTTGTAGTTTGTGCAGATGCTTCCTTGAATGGATTGGGTTGTGTGTTGATGCAGAATGGTCGAGTCATTGCGTATGCCTCTCGGCAGTTGAAGCCGCATGAGACTCGTTATCCAATTCATGATTTGGAGTTAGCCGCAATGGTCTTTGCCTTGAAGATTTGGCTCCACTACCTGTATGGTGAGCAGTTTGTGGTGTACTCCAACCACAAGAGCCTGCAGTATCTGTTTTCTCAGTCAGATTTGAACATGAGACAGCGTAGATGGATGGAGTTGCTAAAGGATTTTGATTGTGAGATCCAATATCAGCCTGGGAAGATGAATTTAGTTGCTGATGCATTGAACAGGAAGGCTCAAGTGGCGATGCTGACTTCAATACAGATTTCGAATGTCCATGAGAATCTTAGCACTACTGGTTGGCGGTTTTACCCAGCTGAGGACTTTGTTGTGGTGTCTTCTTTTCAAGTTGAGCCACATATTGTTGCTAGCATTAAAGCTGCTCAGAGGACTGATCCCATCCATCCATGAGTTGAAGCTGAAGGTGAGAGCTGGACAGTTGGAAGACTATTTGGTTTCGTCTGATGGTTGTTTGAGGTTTCGTGGCAGGCTGGTTGTGCCAAATATGATTGACCTGAAGGAAGAGATCTTGCGGGAAGCACACTGTAGTAGACACATTGTTCATCCTGGAGTGAGGAGGATGTATTATGCCTTGAAGCAGCATTACTGGTGGGTAGGTTTAAAGAGTGATGTTGCTGATTTTGTAGCCCGTTGTCTGAATTGTCAGCAAGTCAAGGCTGAGAGGATGAGACCTCGAGGTTTGTTGCAAAGCTTAGAAGTGCCCCAATGGAATTGGGATCACATAGCAATGGATTTTGTCACACATTTGCCTCGTTACAGCAGAGGATGTGATGTTGTGTGGGTTGTGATAGATAGATTGTCGAAGTCTGCTCACTTCGTTCCCTATAGTATGAACTTTCTCTTTGAAGAATATGGCGAAGCTGTACATAGATTTTGTGATGCGTTTGCATGGTGTGCCTGTTTCTATTGTTTCAGATCGTGACCCGAGATTTACTTCCAGGTTTTGGAAGAGTTTACAAACAGCTTTGGGTACCAGATTGGCGATGAGTACAACATATCATCCCCAGACAGATGGCCAATCTGAGAGAACTATCCAGATTTAGAGGATATGTTGAGAGCTGTTGTAATGGATTTTAGTGGTATCTGGCAAGATTCGTTGTCTTTGGTTGAGTTTCCTACAATAACAGCTATCATGTCACGATTGGTATGGCACCATTTGAAGCTTTGTATGACAGGAAGTGCAGATCGTCTATATGTTGGGAAGAAGTTGGGGAGAAGCAGTTGTGTTCTCCAGAATTTGTGCAGCAGATGAGAGATCAAGTGGATCTAATTCGCCAGAGAATGAAAGCTGCACAAGATCGCCAAGCTAGTTATGCGAATAAGAGGCGTAGGCATTTAGAATTTGAGGTTGGTGATCTAGTTTTCCTTAAGGTTTCTCCTTTTCGCAGTGTTATGAGATTTGGTCTCAAGGGAAAGTTGGCTCCTCATTATGTTGGACCCTATGAGATTGCTGAGAGAATTGGTCCTTTGGCTTATCGGTTGTTGTTGCCACTAGATTTGTCCACCTTGCATGATGTGTTTCATGTTTCGATGTTGAGGATGTATGAGCCAGATCCCTCGCATGTGTTAAGAACTGATGAGGTGGAGCCAGATCGGACTTTGAATTATGTTGAGTATCCCTTGCAGATCTTGGATAGAAAAGAGAAACAGCTGAGGAATAAGACAATTCCCTTGGTTATGGTCCAATGGAGCAAACATGGTAGAGAGGAAGCTACTTGGGAACTGGAAGAGAAGATGCAGCGTGAGTGGCCGCATCTGTTTGAGTGAGCGTTGTATCAGATTCCAGTAGTTATTTGCTTGTGGTTTTCCCCAGTTATCTTGAACTCTTGATTTTATTGAGTTTCTGTTCAGATCCGTGGTTGTTTGATTTCGAGGACGAAATCCTGTTTTAGTGGGGGAGAGATGTGAGACCCGAAAAGCTGAGGAGATTAATTGAGTTAATTAATCGGGTTTTATGAGATTCAGATTTGAGCGAACGAATCTGGGTGACCAGCTTTTAGTTGATATGCTTGGTGAAGCTATCGGATTTGTATAAGTCCTTGGAACAGGTCTGGAGAGTTAGAGTTTTGTTGCGGGATCTGTTCAGATGTGGTGTTGGTCATCGCTGAGTGATCACGTTCAGTATTGGTGATGGAAACTGTTGTCGCTGAGCAGAAGAGAGTACGCTAGCTTGTTTTTGTAGAGAGTATATAAACTACGTCGTTTGGATTATTTGGAATCATAGTGTTTTGGTTTAGCGGGTGAGACTCAGCTGTGAGCAGTGCTGGTCTTCAGATTTGAGAGAGAGATCTGAGTGTTTAGAGAGCGAAGCCGTTTTGGGTTTCAGATTCCAGTTGCGTTAGCGATTCAGATTTGAGTAGCGGGTGATGCGTCCAGATACGAGAGTGGACTTGTGCGACGTCGTTTGGCTTAGTAGGGATTTGTTTTTGCGTAAGGCCATATTTGTTGTGAAATTCAGATCCGAGCGGGAATATCAGCTTTGTACCTTAAGTTGTCGGTGGGATCTGTTCAGCAGTCATGAACAGATTTGAGTTTATATAGAGGACTTTGCCTTCGTTCTCCATTATTGTTTTCCGACACTTAGAATATTTCCCGTGAGCAAACTCTGTCGCGATACCCTAGCTACTGTTCACCGAATCTTATCGTCTTTGATTGCTGACGGTAGATAGCTCCGATTTAAGTAAGAGTGGTAGCGCTGGACTCCTCTTGCTGAGACGCTTCATTTGGTGCTGCTTTTGGAAGCTTGCGTGAAGCTGGAGAGGTGTGCGAAGACATCTCCCTTCTCTAGTATGTTAGCATAAGCGTCGGATTTCGTCTGCCGTTGAGGTAGCTTGTTGGGTAAGTGTCAAGATCCTACCTTGTGCTTTGTTTAGAGCCTTCTGTTGTGTAGAAGGGTAGGACAGACTTGAGTTGAGCTCGTAGCTCTCAATTCGTGGTTTCTGTGTTACTGTCCCTGAGCTAGTATTTGTTTTTGGATTATCAGGTGTGAGATCTGTGTTGCTCGGGACCCTGTTGTAGTAATTATAGCACAGAAGACTTGAGGTACGGATGTGAGCTTGTTTTACAGCGTTGAATTGGGCATGGATATTATGTGATGCTGTGTATGCTTCTGTGCCGTTATCTGCTTGCTTGTATTGTGTTGTTAATCGCAAGCTGTTCATTGCATACACAATATTCATGTGCATTCAGATCCTGTTGAACTTGCCTTGTTGCTGTTGATCTCTGTGCGTACCACGATCTGTTGAGGCTGAGCGGGTAACTCCCGTACCTCATCTCCCTGCTGGGATCTGTTAGCCACTATGAGTGGAGTGGGTAGCTCCCACACCTCATTTTTTGGGCAACAACAGGTTGAGCTATGTTGTGAATCTGGTGCCGTGTCAGGCCTCGTGCACAACTCAGAGTTAAACCACGCAAACATAGCGGAAGGAACTAAAAAGTGGTTAAAATTTTTGCTTTTGGCCTGACAGAAAGATAACATAATTTAAAATACGGCGATACTCAAAATATATCCCATTTTACAATAACCAGACAAAGGGCTACAAGCCACAGTAAAACAATACAGCATAACACATGCATCAAATACCTGGAAACAACCTCAACTGAATACAACAGACTACTAGCTATAAATGTCTGAACATCACCCGGGACATCCCGCCCGCGGTGATACCAGTGCATATAGATACTATACATAACTGGGACACTCTATGCACCTCCTGGGGCACCTCCAGCCGGGCCAACTCCACGACCAGCTGAGTAACCTGGGAAACCTGAACAACAAACAGGCAAACAAAACAAACAAAACCCCCAGAGGGACATGGGGTCAAACCCCAGTACGGAGAGCAACTATAAATCAGCAATGATGGGACACTCTATGCACCTCCTGGGGCACCTCCAGCCGGGCCAACTCCACGACCAGCTGAGTAACCTGGGAAACCTGAACAACAAACAGGCAAACAAAACAAACAAAACCCCCAGAGGGACATGGGGTCAAACCCCAGTACGGAGAGCAACTATAAATCAGCAATGAACAGCAAGAATAAAATGCAGATGCTATGCATGAAGAACGGGACAACAGCCGAAGTCTACAACCGAAGAAGGGAGCCAAGGAACTCAAGCACAGCTCAATGAAATCTGCAGAAGATATGTGGCCACGTTGTGTATGTAGGACATGTGGGAGCTACCCACTCACCCCTACTCGCACACCCTTACCGGATGTATCAACAGCTCAGCCTGCCGTTGCCCAACCTATGAACTGTGGTAGTTAGCCACTCGGAGCATAGGGGCTAAAAAATTCCAGCAGGGTGATGAGAGTGCGGTATTGCCGCTCGCCCTCGCATCCTGGTAAGAAACAGAGCAACAACAACAAGGCATGGCTGCAATAGATGAATGGAATATGCGTGTATGCAACAGTTAACAAAACAGATAACATAAAACATATGCAACATCGAAAATACACGACAATTCACACAAACAGCAACCTCACACTTTATCCAAGCCACAATCACGCTGAAATACAAGCTCCAAATCCATACCTCGATATTTAAGTGCAACAATTACCACAAACGGGGTCCCGAGGAATCTTGTCTCAAACCTGCTAAACAACACGCATAATTCTTAGGGACGCTAACACAGAATTAATATGCGTGTATGCAACAGTTAACAAAACAGATAACATAAAACATATGCAACATCGAAAATACACGACAATTCACACAAACAGCAACCTCACACTTTATCCAAGCCACAATCACGCTGAAATACAAGCTCCAAATCCATACCTCGATATTTAAGTGCAACAATTACCACAAACGGGGTCCCGAGGAATCTTGTCTCAAACCTGCTAAACAACACGCATAATTCTTAGGGACGCTAACACAGAATTACAAACTGGGAGCTACACTCAACCAGCGATAATCCTACCTTCCTAACTCAACAGGAAGCTCAAGTCAAAGCCTAAGGTAAGATCTTATCAATTAACTCGAAGCAATACCTGAACGACGCTAACACACGAACACTGGAGTTGCTTCGCGATTCTGCTTCCAGCCAACTACAACCTCCAAAAGTGATATAAGATGAAGCACCTTCACGAGAGGAGTACAACGCTACCTCAATCATTCAAAACAACGACCGGAAACGACGGGAATCGTCGGAGAAAAGCTACGGTGAACAGTGCTTAGGGTTCGAGACAGAGAACGATAATCGGGCAAAATATTCTAAGTATGGGATCTCATACTAATTCGAAGACCAAGTCTTCTATTAAATACTCTTCTCAACAGGTGACAGAAACAGGAACAGATTTCACCGACAAAATCAGTTGTCACAACTAATATTCCCAACCAACTGCTAAAATCTCGCATCAGTTGAGCCCTATCGCTAAACAGAGAATAACTAAACAAAACGAAGTCGCACAGAGAGAGGGACACGTCACCACAGGACACATCGCTCGCTAGCCACTGCTGATCGCTAACCAACAGCTGATCACTCGCAACAGCTGGATACGCGCTAATACACCAACAGCTGAATCTCCTAGCGCTAAGCAAAACGCTGTCGTTCCAATCATATCAAGATGACGTAGTTACGATACCCACTAAGAAACACGCCAACGAGACCAACAGCTGATCAACAAACCAGCAGCTGGTTCCTGTTCACAAAACGTCGTCGCTTCAGAGTCCCTTAGCGCTCTCTGCTGACCATCGCAACTAAAATACCAACGTCTGAAATCCACGTCAGCATTGCTGCTGCTTCCTACCAAAACGCAACGACTGAAATACCAACGGCTGACGCGATCACTCATCGATTGATGCAAAACCCGAACAACTCTCTCTCGACAGCTGATAGCATCTCAACTGTAGATTCCAACACTTAGACAAATTCGATGACTTCAACACACGCATCTACTACCAGCTGGTTTCCACCCGAGCAACACCTGATTGAGAAAACACAGGTCTCACATCTCTCCCCCACTAAAACATGATTTTCGTCCTCGAAATCAACAAGTCCAGGAACAACTCAACTGAACCCAAGAGTTCAAGATAACTGAGCAAACAACAAACGACAACTAGGGAAAAGAGCAACCAAAATTAACCAACTACTGGAAATTGATACAATATCTACGCAAAAAGATGCGGCCACTCACGCTGCATCTTCTCTTCCAGCTCCCAGGTAGCTTCTTCCCTACCATGTTTGCTCCATTGAACCATTACTAAAGGAATGGTTTTATTCCTCAACTGTTTCTCTTTTCTGTCAAGGATCCGTAAGGGATATTCAACGTAACTCAACGTCTGATCTAGCTCAACCTCGTCAGTTCTCAATACATGAGACGGATCTGGCTCATACTTCCTCAACATGGAAACATGAAAGACATCATGCAGAGAAGACAATTCTGGTGGCAACAACAGCCGATATACCAAAGGTCCAATCCTCGCAACAATTTCATACGGTCCAACATAACGAGGGGCTAACTTTCCCTTGTGTCCAAAGCGCATAACACTTTTGAAAGGAGAAAATTTAAGGAACACCTGATCACCAACCTGAAACTCTATAGGTCGAAGCCTCTTATTTGCATAACTGGCTTGGCGATCCTGGACAGCTTTCATCCGCTGTCGAATCAGATCCACATGATCCTTCATCTGCTGCACAAACTCTGGGGAAGATAGCTGCTTCTCCCCCACTTCTTCCCAACACACAGGCGATCTGCACTTTCTGCCATACAAAGCCTCGAACGGCGCCATACCGATTGTAACTTGGTAGCTGTTATCATAGGAAAACTCAACCAAAGACAACACGTCTTGCCAGCTACCACCAAAATCCATCACAACAGCTCTTAACATATCCTCCAACGTCTGGATAGTTCTCTCAGATTGGCCATCTGTCTGGAGGTGATATGCGGTACTCATAGCCAATCTGGTTCCCAAAGCTGTTTGTAAACTCTTCCAAAACCTGGAAGTAAACCTTGGATCTTGGTCTGAAACAATCGAAACGGGTATACCGTGCAATCTAACCACAAAATCGACGTACAGTTTCACCATTTTTCTTCAACGAAAACGTCATACCATAGGGAATGAAGTGTGCAGACTTCGACAATCTGTCGATTACAACCCAAATTGCATCGCAACCTCTGCCGGAACGAGGCAAATGCGTCACAAAATCCATCGCTATATGCTCCCAATTCCATTGGGGCACTTCCAAACTCTGCAACAGACTACCAGGTCTCATCCTTTCAGCCTTAACCTGCTGACAGTTCAAGCAACGAGCAACGAATCCAGCAACGTCACTCTTCAAACCAGCCCACCAGAAGTGCGGCTTCAACGCATGGTACATCTTTCGTGCACTAGGATGAACACTGTGTATACTGCAGTGCGCTTCTCTAAGAATCTCTTCCCGAAGATCTATCAAGTTGGGCACAACCAGCCGACCACGGAAACGTAAACAACCATCAGGCAATACAGAATAGTCCTCAAGCTGTCCAGCCCTGTCCTTCAAGTTCAACTCGTGGATGGAAGGATCTGTCCTTTGAGCCGCTCTAATGCTCGAAATAATCTGGGGCTCAACTTGGAAGGAAGAAACCACCACATAATCCTCAGCCGGGTAAAACCTCCAACCAGTAGTGCTAAGATGCTCACAGTCCTTAGAAATATACAACGACGCAAGCATATTTTTTGGAGCCTTCCTGCTCAACGCATCAGCCACTACATTTGCTTTCCCAAGCTGGTACTTGATCTCACAATCAAAATCCTTCAGCAGCTCCATCCACCTACGCTGTCTCATATTCAAGTCAGGCTGCGAAAACAAATACTGCAAACTCTTGTGGTCCGAGTACACCATGAAATGCTCGCCATACAGATATTGGCGCCAAATCTTCAACGCAAAGACCACAGCTGCTAGCTCCAAATCATGAACTGGATAACGAGTCTCATGCGGTTTCAGCTGTCGCGAGGCATACGCAATGACCCGTCCATGCTGCATCAACACACAACCCAATCCATTGAGCGAAGCATCGGAACACTCGACGTAACCACCTGAACCAGACGTCAAAGCCAACAAAGGCGCAATAGTCAACTTCTCCTTGAGCAATTGAAAAGCATTCTCGCATTGCTCAGTACAAACGAATAGCTTGTCTTTCTGAGTCAGCTGAGTCATCGGCCTAGCTATACTAGAGAAACGCTCTATAAAACGACGGTAATAGCCAGCCAGACCCAAGAAACTACGAACCTCAGACACATTCCTAGGTCGCTCCCAGTCCAAAACAGCATCAACCTTACTAGGATCCACCGAAATGCCATCCGCTGAAATCACATGACCCAGAAACACGACGCGATCTAGCCAGAACTCGCACTTAGAGAACTTAGCATACAGCTGAGAGTCTCTCAACGTCTGAAGGACAACTCTCAAATGCTCCTTGTGCTCCAAAGGAGTCTTCGAATACACCAAGATGTCGTCGATGAACACTATCACAAACTGATCTATAAACTCACGGAAGACTCGGTTCATCAAATCCATGAAGACTGAAGGGGAATTTGTCAATCTGAACGGCATCACCAAAAACTCAAAGTGCCTGTACCTATTACGAAAAGCAGTCTTCGCGACATCTTGATACCTAACTCTCAGCTGATGGTACCCTGAACGTAAATCGATCTTCGAATATACTGCAAAACCTTGCAACTGGTCAAACAAGTCGTCGATCCTCGGCAACGGGTATTTATTCTTAACAGTAACTTTGTTCAGCTGACGGAAGTCAATGCACATTCTCATTGTACCATCCTTCTTCTTGACAAACAAGATAGGCGCTCCCCACGCCGACATGCTAGGTCTGATAAAACCTTTCTCCAGCAAATCATCCAGTTGCACCTTGAGCTCTCTCAACTTAGCAGGCGCTAAAAGATATGGTGCACGCGAAATCGGAGCTGTGCCAGGCACCAACTCAATGCTAAAGTCAATATCCCTCTGCGGAGGAAAACCAGGGATCTCCTCCGTAAACACATCAAGAAAATGACGCACCACTGGAACGTAGCTGAGCTGCACATGCGAAGAGGAAGATGCATCCAACGCGTAAATCATAAAACCAGCGTTCTCCGCCGACAACAAGCTGAACATCTCCATCGTTGAGATCAACGGAATCTTCAACTGAGAGTCAGCACCGTAGAAATTCCATTTCTCACCGGACTGAGGCCTAAAACGCACGATCCCATGGAAACAATCCACGGAGGCCCTATAGCTGGACAACACGTCCATTCCCACTATGCAGTCGAAATCCCACAACAACAAACGAATCAAATTCGCCACTAGCGCATGCTCATCAAAACTCAGAACGCCATTCAGAAAAACCTCTTGGGAGTACAAGCTCGCACCTCCAGGAGTAGAGACAGATACAACATCGTGCAATGAAGTGGTATGCAAACCATGCTCGACCATAAAGGTATCAGAAATAAACGAATGCGATGTGCCAGTGTCAAACAACACTCGTGCAGGAAAATCAAAGACAAGGCATGTAGCTGAAATCACCCTGCTCGGCGTCTCCTCCGCTTGCTCCCTAGTCATAGAGTTCTCTTGAGCATGTTGGGGTCCAGAGAAATGCTGCTGAGACGACTGTCCGAAACACGATGGACCAGGCAACTGGAACGGCCTAAACTACGTCTCTCCAACCCTAGGCTACGGAAACTGAGGGGAACAACCCCTAGACGATCCTCCTCGACCCTGAGGTGGGGCTGCGGCTTGCTGCGATCCAGCTGACGGACACACTCTCGCGAAATGCCCATACTGACCACAGATATTACAAGAGCCCTGCACATCAACACACTGAGTCGACGAATGTTTGCCTCCACAAAAACCACAGAACTCTGCCCTAGAACCACTGCTACTAGAGCTACCAGACCTAGAAGAACCAGAACCAGACTTCTTCTTAAACTGATGGCCACGAGGTCGGAACCTCTGGTGGCCAGACTGCTGAGCCAACTGCTGCTGCTGCTGCTGGGGTTGATGAGCTGACTGTGAAGACTGAGAAGACTGCACTCCTTGAACAGCGGGACGACCACCCTGAGCACCCTGAGGCCTAGCACGCGACCTTCGGCTCCGCATACCTTCCTCAATATCGATAGCATTGTCCACCGCTTCGGAATAACTCTTTGGTTTGCTCGTCAGCACCATCGAATACAGCTCTCAAACCCTCAATAAACTTAGTCCTCTTGGCCCTCTCCCGGCCAGCAACATGCGGGACATACGGAAAAATAGAAGAAAACAACCGAGCATACTCTCGCACAGACATCGTACCTTGATCCAAATGATCGAACTCTCTCTCACGAGCATTCACGTACGAATCCGGGACGTACTCCTGCCGAAAGGAAACGCAGAAACTATCCCAAGTAATCTCCACACCGGTCTCCTCTAGCGTCCTCGAAGCGCCACGCCACCAACGCTCCGCACTCTTCCTCAGCTGGAAAGTCGCCAAACTCAACCGAAGCACATCATCGTACTGAACACGATCGAACAAACCAGTGATGTGCCGTAGCCACGAACCGCATCCTCGCTAGACTCGTCACCGTTGAAAATCTGGGGACTCATCCTTTGGAACCTAGCCATCACAATCTCCATGCTCTCCACACGGGTTGTCAAGTCATCAACTTCATCCTCCACTCGCCTACCGCGACCACGGGAAGGGAAACTACGCTGATCCTTGTTCTGACCTCCAGACTCATCCTGAAACTGCCCTCTACCTCTACCCCTACGTATAGGCGGCATCTACGAAGGCACTAAACAGGATAAGGTAACACAGAACAAGTACAGCATAGATATCACATAACACAAACAATATGCAGCACATAACAAGCAACACACGACACTGTGCCTAGACTCAAGTGTGATGAAAGAAATCGAGCTTATCCCAGCTTAAGCTCCGATACCAAAAATGTCAGGCCTCGTGCACAACTCAGAGTTAAACCACGCAAACATAGCGGAAGGAACTAAAAAGTGGTTAAAATTTTTGCTTTTGGCCTGACAGAAAGATAACATAATTTAAAATACGACGATACTCAAAATACATCACAGTTTACAATAACCAGAAAAAGGGCTACAAGCCACAGTAAAACAATACAGCATAACACATGCATCAAATACCTGTCAACAACCACAACTGAATACAACAGACTACTAGCTATAAATGTCTGATCATCACCCGGGACATCCCGCCCGCCGTGATACCAGTGCATATAGATACTATACATAACTGGGACACTCTAAGCACCTCCTGGGGCACCTCCAGCCGGGCCAACTCCATGGCCAGCTGAGTAACCTGGGAAACCTGCACAACAAACAGGCAAACAAAACAAACCAAGCCCCAGAGGGACATGGGGTCAAACCCCAGTACGGAGAGCAATTATAAATCAGCAATGAACCGAAAGAATAAAATGCAGATGCTATGCATGAAGAACGGGACAACAGCCGAAGTCTACAACCGAAGAAGGGAGCCAAGGAACTCAAGCACAGCTCAACGAAATCTGCAGAAGATATGTGGCCACGGTGTGTATGTAGGACATGTGGGAGCTACCCACTCACCCCTACTCGCACACCCTTACCGGATGTATCAACAGCTCAACCTACCGTTGCCCAACCTATGAACTGTGGTTGTTAGCCACTCGGAGCATAGGGGCTAACAAATTCCAGTAGGGAGATGAGAGTGCGGTATTGCCGCTCGCCCTCGCATCCTGGTAAGAAACAGAGCAACAACAACAAGCCATGGCTGCAATAGCTGAATAGAATATGCGTGTATGCAACAGTTAACAAAACATATAACATAAAACATATGCAACATCAACCATACACGGAAATTCACATAAACAGCAACCTCACACTTTATCCAAGCCATAATCACGCTGAAATACAAGCTCCAAATCCGTACCTCGATATTTTGTGCAACAATTACCACAAACGGAGTCCCGAGAAATCTGGTCTCAAACCTGCTAAGCAACACGCATAATTCTCAGGGACGCTAACACAGAATCACAAACTGGGAGCTACACTCAACCAGCGATAATCCTACCTTCCTAACTCAACAGGAAGCTCAAATCAAAGCCTAAGGTAAGATCTTATCAATTAACTCGAAGCACTACCTGAACGACGCTAACAAACGAACACTGGAGTTGCTTCGTGATTCTGCTTCCAGCCAACTACAACCTCCAAAAGTGATATAATATGAAGCACCTTCACGAGAGGAGTACAACGCTACCTCAATCGTTCAAAACAACGATCGAAAACGACGGGAATCGTCGGAGAAAAGCTACGGTGAACAGTGCTTAGGGTTCGAGACAGAGAACGATAATCGGGGAAAATATTCTAAGTATGGGATCTCATACTAATTCGAAGACCAAGTATTCTATTAAATACGCTTCTCAACAGCTGACAGAAACAGGAACATATTTCACCGACAAAATCAGTTGTCACAACTAATATTCCCAACCAACTGCTGAAATCTCGCATCAGTTGAGTCCTATCGCTAAACAGCGAATAACTAAACAAAACGACGTCGCACAGAGAGAGGGACACGTCACCACAGGACACATCGCTCGCTAGCCACTGCTGATCGCTAACCAATAGCTGATCACTCACAACAGCTGGATACATGCTAATACACCAACAGCTGAATCCCCTAGCGCTAAGCAAAACGCTGTCGTTCCAATCATACAGAAACAGGAACATATTTCACCGACAAAATCAGTTGTCACAACTAATATTCCCAACCAACTGCTGAAATCTCGCATCAGTTGAGTCCTATCGCTAAACAGCGAATAACTAAACAAAACGACGTCGCACAGAGAGAGGGACACGTCACCACAGGACACATCGCTCGCTAGCCACTGCTGATCGCTAACCAATAGCTGATCACTCACAACAGCTGGATACATGCTAATACACCAACAGCTGAATCCCCTAGCGCTAAGCAAAACGCTGTCGTTCCAATCATAACAAAATGACGTAGTTACGATACCCACTAAGAAACACGCCAACGAGACCAACAGCTGATCAACAAACCAGCAGCTGGTTCCTGTTCACAAAAAGTCGTCGCTTCAGAGTCCCTTAGCGCTCTCTGCTGACCATCGCAACTAAAATACCAACGTCTGAAATCCACGTCAGCATTGCTGCTGCTTCCTACCAAAACGCAATGACTGAAATACCAACGGCTGACGTGATCGCTCATTGACTGATGCAAAACCCGAACAAATATCTCTCTCTCGATAGCTGATAGAATCTCAACTGCTGATTCCAACACTTATGCAAATTCTATGACTTCAACACACGCATCTACTACCAGCTGGTTTCCACCCGAGCAACACCTGATTGCGAAAACACAGGTCTCACATGTCGTGTGTTGAGACGAGTTGGTAGCTCCCATATACTCACACACCCTGTGGCCACTGTTGTTCAGTTGATCTGTTGCTATTTGTTGAGTAGTTTTTGAGATCCTTCTGGCTCCCTGCGTTCGGTTGTAGCCTTGTTATCATGCATAGAACTTGCATTTTTATCTGTTGCCATTTAACTGCTGTTTTTCAGTTGCTCTCTGTACTGGGGTTTGACCCCATGTCCCTCCGGGACTGGTGTTGTTTGCCTATGTGTTTTTTTTTGGTTACCATGGTTACTCTGCTGGTCGTGGAGTTGAGCCAGCGGAAGGTGCCCCAGGAGGTGGTTAGAGTGTCCCAGTTAGCGTATAGCATATATGTATAAGCATTGTAGCCGGGGAATGCCCTGTGTTTTATTGTATTTCGGTTATGTTTTCGTAGTGCTTGTATCTATTAATTGATGTATTGTTGTATTGAGTGACTTTATTAACTGGGATATTTTGAGTATCGTACTATTTTAAATTATGTAATCTTTCAGTCAGGCTAAAGCAAAATTTTAGCCAATACTTTATTGCTTCCGCTTTGTGTTTGCGTGGTTAAACTCTGTGTTTGTGCAGGAGGCCTGACATATCGAGTCTCATGAGGTTTCATGTGTCGAGAGGCATAAGCAATTACTCACTCGTTTTGCATCGAATCACAACCCACACTGGAGCAGTGGTTAACTTCTCTTTTCGACAATAAGAAACTAGACTCACACTCCTCTGTCCACACAAATCTCCTATCTTTCTAAGTCAACTGCATCGTAGATTGATGGATTTTCTAGGATAGCCAGCCAACCCCATGAAACTACGAATCTCAAAATCATTCCTGGGTCACTCCCAGTTCACAACGTATTGGAGTTAATTTCATAAGTTTTGGTAAAGAAAAATAAGAAGAGATTAATCAGATCAGAGGTACAAGATCTGGACAGAGCTTACAACATTGGTATATAAATCAGGTCAGAGCAGAGCTAAGCTGGTTAAGGGCAAACCAACTGGGTGTATTAAGTTACGCTGGTCAAAGGATAAACTAGCTAAGGTAATTCAGTCAAGCTGGTTAAAGACAAATCAGATGAACATATCAGGTCACATCAGTATGAAAGAGCAGATAGAACAATCGGCTTTGGAATAGTTGAGAGAACAGCTCGGAGCGTAAAGTGGTATAACAAACTAGCTGGAAGACCAGTTTGAATAAACTAGAAAGTGTACTAATATCGTTATCTGGTTCAGTACCGAACAAAGACAAGAGCAGATAAGTTCAAAGCATATTGGATCTAACCAACTTAAGAACCAGACTAGAAAATCAGTTCAACATACAAAAACCAGATCGAGAACCCAGCTAAATTAGGATAACTTAGCTAAATTAATTTTAGAATGTTTCGAGGTTTCGTCAGTTTGATGTGATGCGTTTGACCTCTCTGTATTGATTTGTAGTTGTTGGAACTACTTTAAGCTAACTTCAGATATACAGAGACTTGGTGTGAACTGAAGACGACACGGGGTGAAACGCTCTCAACTCACTCAAACATTTTTCTAATAAATTAAATGCGGAAGAATATTATTATTTTTTTGTAATGAAAACTCGAAAGTTTTAATGAAAGTCAATTCATAAATACTTAGAATTTTAAAACAGAGTTGAAGAAAAAGATGAAATCATCTCAATCGTACTACACAGCCTCAAATGAAATAAAAGAGTATTGTTCGCCAAAACAAAATCTGAAACCTAAGTAAAAGTAAAAATATTTTCCTTTCTCATCATCAGCGGAAAACACAAGGTCGCTGGGAATGTGCCAACTGAACTGCCATCCACTCAAAGGTCCCGCCCCTCAGTCTCAGTCTCCTCGTCATCTACACCAATCAAACATAGTGAGTCTAGAGGCTCAACAAGTACAAAACTGGATAATACAAATACTATGTAATACAAGCACATGCATTAAAATAATTGTACTCAAATAATTTTCTCAAACTTTAAAATGCATACGAAAACATCAGCTCAAAAACATTTTCCTTAAAATTCATGCATGGGCAATAAAAATATTTTCTGGTGAACTCCGTTTCTCGACTGTGGTCCCTCAACCTCATGTCGCTTGATCAAGCTAATAGGTACCATGGTACTAGATTTGGTATAGCTTCCCAGTGCTTGTCTGGTTTCTATACAAGTCAGTTTGGTATGTCTCCCCAGTGCATATCTGGTTTCCATACACGTCAAGTTTGGTATGGCTCCCCAGTGCTTATATAATTTCCATATGCGTCAAGTTTGCTATGGCTCCCGAAACGTCTCCCGACCCCATACCTCGTAATTGACTTGGCTCTCGAGACATCTCTCAACCCCACATCTCGTAATAGTTAACCACATCTAAGTTCCATCATTCGAAACATTTTTATCATTTTCTCAACATTATACTCAAATGCTTCCTCATACCTCGTGCCTCAATATCAATTTCATGCCTCAAAAGTAACAACTTTTCTTTTCCTCAAAATTTTCGTAAAAATTTATAATTCATAAAAATTCTTAAAATATTCTAAAGTATTGTAAAATGAACTTAAAATAATCATTTTAAACATTTCATGACAGTAGGCTGTCCCTAGGATCAGAATCCCGACATGGCTATTTTTGTACCCACGAGATGTAGGTTGAGCGGCTAAACCGTAAAATTCACTAAAAATCCATTTCCCAACCAAATCACTCCCCGTATAGACCCACGTGACTCTACCTCGATGGGATAGATCTTGGAGCCAACCATAACAGACCAGGATTCCTGACACGATCAACCCGACGTCAGCAACCTTACTGCCCGCGTGTAGACTGCAACCAGGACACGTGCTAGCTATAAAACTCATAACTAATTAGTTACTTGACCAATCGCTTCCTGTTTGGACCTCCATGACCCTAACTCAATGAGATATCTCCTAGAATAAACCTTGACAACACAGACTGCATAGAGAAACCTAATAGACCCCAAAAACTCTACTGTCGTGCAAAGACGACAAGACAAGACACGTGCTGATCATAAAATTCGTAACTAATTCATTCCTTGATCAAATCACTTTTTGTTTTGACCCACGTGACCATAACTCAATGGGATAAATACCGGGACCAACCAGACCTGATCATAAAGCCCGACACGACCAACCCGATGTATGCAAACCCACTACTCGCGAACAGACTGTCCACCAGCGCCTGTGTGGTCCAGCCTTCAATTCGACCATTTTCCTAGACACCAAGACACGAACAGACCTTCAAAAAGTCCCTCATCAACCCCTAGACTAAGGCATAATTCCTCTGGACCAGTCCTTGATTGAACCCTCACCTAAAACCCTTGAGCCATTCATCCCTTCGCCCTAGACTCTCTCTCGACTCCATATAGTCCTTTAACCCTTGCACCATCTTGGTCCTAGGCAGCCTTTTTGTCATGAAAATTCGAGTCAAACATGTCATTTAAAACATCATACTTGATTTCAAATCATAAAATAAATAGATCTATACATACATGCAATAATATGAATGAAAGATGCATTCAAAGGAGATTTTGTACTTGCCTCTTCTTAGATAACTTACAACCAAGTGCACAAGGCTTCAAAGGAGATAGAGAACACCAAGAATTGCTGCTGGATTTTCCTTGAAAAACTTGAGAATCAATGGGGAAGAGGAAGGCGGAGGGCCTGCGACCAAGGGGCTTAGGGTTAGGGTTTTCTCTCTTTTTTTTCTTTGAAAAAAAGTGTTGTGTCGGGGGATATAAGGGGGGTAGAAATTTTATTAATTAGGGGAGGAAATTTGTGTTTTTAAATTGTTAAAATATGGTAGGAAAGTTGTTAATTCCAGAATAATTAAAGTGCTATTTATAAAAATAAACTTCCTTATTTCCTACCTCATGTTTTCTAATGTTTTGGGGGCTGAAATTAGGAAGGGGATAATTGATTTTAATAGAAAAATATAGGTGTTTAAATTTGTTAAGAGATAATATATAAGGTTGATATCTTGTTAAGATAAAATTTATTAGTTTTGGTGATAAAAAATAAGACAAGTTACTACTGGACAATCAGCCGATGCAGTCAACAACTTCGCATATTCAGATGTCAGTTTTTGAGTAGAAGAAGTCAGAAAATTGGTGTGATTATTTCAGTTGTTAGATATCAGATCTTGGTATTCAGGAATATTTCAGACGATGAATTTTCACGAAGTTATCAGTTTCTGGTATCGGGTTGTTATTTCAGCAGTAGTGAAATTTCAGACGGTTGATCAAGAGTTACACAATCAGACTTTGGTATTCATTCAGCCGTTGTGTTCTTATGTCAGAAGTATATCGTTTCAGCAGTTGGATATTCGCATCAGTATCGAGTGTATTTCAGCAGTTGGATATATAATTCAGTAGTAAGTATATTCAGTAGTTGGCTACAGTGTCTTTGATTCAGTCGTAGAATATTCAGTCGTTGCAACCAGTTATTATTTCTCAATTTGCAAAGAGAAGAATATTTCAGACGTTGGGGAGATATTTCAGGCGTTGGATATCTAATCAGCAGTTGATATGATCAGTCGGTGGTTGTTATATTTCAGCAGTTGTATTTACTTCAGTAGCGAGCATAATCAGTCGATGGTAAGTATTCAGCAGTTGGGTGATTATTTCAGAAGGAAGTATACTCAGTCGTTGGTATATCTAATCAGCAGTTGATATGATCAGTCGGTGGTTGTTATATTTCAGCAGTTGTATTTACTTCAGTAGCGAGCATAATCAGTCGATGGTAAGTATTCAGCAGTTGGGTGATTATTTCAGAAGGAAGTATACTCAGTCGTTGGTGAAGATTATCACATGGTGTTATCAGCCGTAACCATTTTGATGATAGCTAAACTACGTCGTTTGGATAAGTTGAAACGACAACGTTTGGTATATGCGCTCATTCAGTTGTTGGTTAGCTTTCAGCTGCTGGTATTATTCAAGTGTTTAAAGCACCCAGTCGTTGCAAATACTTTCAAGCATATTTTAGCTGCAAATTCCTTAAAAACGATGAGAGAAATCAATGGAGTACATTCAGGCGCAAACGCGAATCGATTCAAACGTAATCACAGTTCAAATTGGAGCAAATCAATGGTGAAGATTGAATCTTCCATATGCCTGGAATTAAAGAGACAACGTTGGTACTATTTTGGGTAAATAGTAGACATTTACAGAGGACGTTATACGGTGTTTGCACAGAAATGGAAACACGACAATTTGGCTCTGACGATGTGCAAGTTACCATGTAGTGGAGCAGTACACACCGTAATCGTGATTTGTTGAAGATTTACAGAGAAAATAGCTTTTATGACCGTTGAGAGCAAAGGGTATAAATAGCAGAAGTTTGAATTGAAGAAGCTCTCCTAATCTCTCGGTCACTCACAATCTTTGCTCTCTGTTATTCTCGCTATTCATCGTTTCAATCAATCTTGAGCTCATTCTCTACAGAAGCTATCTTTCGAAAAGCTCACAACTCGAAGAACATTCACACAGAGATTACATAGTTTTAACCTTCGAGTTCATCTTCTGGTTCAATTTTGTTGAATCGAGTTTCTTTGCCTAGAAACCAGAAGATTTATAGACTCCAATAGTTGTGTACCTCATTGTAAAATCAATTTGAGTCTGTAACAAACGTGCTACACAAAAGCCGTTTGAAAAGAATTTATCAAGTGTTGTAAACAGCAGCTGCGACTGCTTTGTGATTGGTGTTTCTAGGAGTTCACCTTGAGCGAGCCTCGGTGATCGGGTGTTTGCAGAAGGCCTATAACCATCAAATATTCTAGTGGAACCTTCCTGAAAAGGAAGAAGGGGAGACGTAGGATATTGATATCCGAACTTTCATAAACAAACTCTCGACCTTTAACTTTTACTTAACGCATTTATTTACTGTTTTACTATTCACTGATTAATTGGCTTCTTTCCGCACAATATTTGTTAGCCAAGAAATCAGCATTTAAACTGAGATCCTTAAATCTGGTAACTCGGATTTAAGTTAAGCGAGGCGCTTGTAAAACTGTTTTAAAAGGTTTTGAAAATTTGAAAATACCAAGAGTTCATTCAACCCCCCCCCCCCTTCTGAACTCTTGCAACTGTTTTCGAACCACATTGATCCTATTATATCTGATTGACAAAAATGTTTTCAAAAATTCCATCTCACTCCTGGTCTAATTTTCGAAAATTTAGATAAAACATGAGGAGAAACTTGTTTTAAGAAAATGGACTTTTTTAAGATTTCAATACTATGAAAATTTTCCAAGCTTAGGGAATGGCTTCAAAATTTAATTTTATAAAAATCGTCTTTACCTCGGTGTTCCCATCGTCTCCATTCTGACCTCGTAGAAGCTATACTAAAGTTCTGATATGGTACTCGTAATAAAGTAATTTAAATAATTAAAATGGTATAATTAATATTGCTATTAGAATAAGAGAAAATAATACTAAGGCATGCGATTTCTAATAGACAAAATTTCTAGGCGTTACACAGAGTATGCTAAAAAGGGAAATGCATTTAATGGAGATGGACATATATCGTAAAAGCATTTATGTCCCTGTAGGAGTTTCAATTTGGATACATTCAACGTGTCTACTGGTAACATTTATTACAATTGTTTCCAAAGGGTATAAATAGAAGAGCAGAGCAGCTGTGAAGGGGTTACCGATCACAAAATCAATGACTTATGAACTCAAAAATTTTCAAGATCAAAACAGAGTTCATCTGTCGAACCAGTTCACTGCTAGTGACACACGTACACAGATTGCTTATTCGAGTCTTTGTGTCACACAAACACTTGTACACACACTCTGTATTGAGCCATAACTTTAAATCATAAACAGAGAGCGTTGGGTGATAGATTTGCACAACCAGCTTAGAGCTGTGTTCATTGTATTTCGAACCAGATCACATATCTGTGTTCTTGGTTGAGTGCTAGGAATTCTTGCAGCTTCTGGCTGTCGGATCGGATTTGTACAAAGAGTTGTATAAATCAAATCTTCTAGTGGATATCCTTCCCATTGAGGATGAAGGGGAGACGTAGGAGATTGAACTCCGAACTTCCAGAAACAAATCTCTCATCTCTATCGTTTACATTTAAGCATTTGATTGTTCACTGTTGAATCGTGTTCTTTCCGCATAAAACAATTTTATTACACGTGACAACAACCATCACTGACAACCCTCCAGGCTGGTAACTCGGCTAAGAGGTAAGCTACGAGCTGTAAATTTTAGATCAACTTTTAAATTAAAAAGTAGAAAAGGAGTTCATTCACCCCCCCTCTGAACTCCCGAGCATATTATCCGATCCTATCAAGTGGTATCAGAGCCCGGATTCTCAGTGTTTGAACTTCTTGTTTATTATTTTCATTAAACATGTCCATTTCTCACAACAAGTTCCTATGTTTTCCAAGGAGGAGTATGACGTCTGGAAGATACGGATGCAGGCTCACCTGGTAGACAAGATGGTGACATGTGGTTTGTGATCAATGACTACCCCATCAAGATCATGAGACCAAACACAACAATAGATATATCAAGTGGCCTCAGTGGACAGAAAATCCAAGGATGGAAGACATCGGACGATAAGAAGAAAGCAAATATGGATAATGTCGCTAAGGACATCCTGTACAAGACGCTAGACAATAATATGTTTAGCGAAATCCAGACTTGCACAACTTCTAAAGAAATCTAAGAAAAGCTGACCCAGATATGTGAGGGCAACGATGAAACCAAAGAAAACAAATTTACCATGGCCCTACAAAAGTTTTACTAATCAAAATGAAGCCTGAGGAGACCATGGCAGAATTTGATGAACTATTCAGCTCACTGGTGATTGAGTTAATCAGACTGGGCAAATCTTACATCAACAGGGAGTTGGCCCTGAAATTTATGCATGCAAGGAATGGGACTGAAGACCATGGACATGCCAGAATCTAAGGATTTGAACAAGATGGAGCTTCTTGACTTGTTCGCAACCTAAGGCGTATGAGTTCGAGTTGGAGACAAGAGCAGAATCTGAGCCTTCTACATCTCAACCAACGTAGAGTTCTTGCAGCAACAATCCCAGATCAGAGTCCATGCTCTACAAGCAGCAGATCAGCTGAGGAGCTGAGCAAGGATGCTATGTCCTTGTTCATTAAAAAATTCGGGAAATTTATGCCGAAGCATAATCCTAAACCTTCCTCTTTTGATTCTCATAAAAGAACTTTAATTCTCCTTCTGATGACAAGTGTTATAACTGTCGCAGGCCTAGTCACTTCATGGCTGATTGCAGGAAGCCAAAGCTGGATGCGAAGAAGCAACCAGATCATAGTACCGGTAAGGAAAATAAGGAGAAGATGCTCTACAGGAAGAAGAGAACAGAGAAAGCAATGGTCGCTGAAGAGAACAAGAGTGCATGGGCTGATTCAGATTTAGAGGAATCCAGCTCTAGAACATCCTCATTCAGTGAAATCAAGGATAAAGTAAAGTATCTCATGGATGATGACACTGATGAGGTATTCGATTTTTCCAATATAGAATTCACACGTGAGGACCTTGTCACAACACTTAATGACATGGTTAAAGAGTACAAGAAGCTTTATCAATCAATCGAGGAAGTCCAAGATGAAAGAGATACTTGTGCAACAAAAGCTTAGCTGTATGCAAGCTTCTCTAAGTAATCTTTCAACTGAGAATGAGGATTTGAAAAGCAGGTCACAGGAGATTCTCTATGAGAATCAGCGATTAGCTGGTATAATAAGCTCCTGGACCAGGTCTTCTGCTTTCCTTGATAAACTGCATGAAGTCATGAAGCCAACTGGTGACAAATCTGGTTTAGGCTATGATGGCAACGATAGCAGTACAGCAGAGACCAGTAGTACCCCACAGCTGCTAGAACAAAACTTCAAACAATGAATTTTGTAAAATCAAGCATGGGACAGTCTGTAGAGGCACAATATGTTGAAGAAAACATGGCATCTAAGCCTCCAATCTGGCAAGTAATGTTTTGCGGGCTGGGGTATACTGCTCCTGAGAAGTCTCGGGAAAGCTGGCTAAAGAATAAAGTTGAACAGATGAGGGGTAAACCCAAATCTGATGGTAGAAAGCAAAGACAGTTTTCTCACGCTTCTACGAAGACAGGCAGTACAGGCCTAGATAAAAGAAGTCCAGATCTCATGGCAAAAATACTGCTCATCAAACTCAATCCAGATAAAAAAACACATAGGGACCACACACATAGTGTGATCCGCGCACTGGTAAAGTGGTTAAGATTATCAAGTGTGGGTCCCAAAAGGATGAATCAAGCCTGGACCCAGATAAACCAAAGGGTAAAAAATTGTTTTATTTGTGATTGCAGGAACAACAGGTGTCAAAGTTGGAGAAATCAACGTGGTATCTGGACAGCGGTTGTGCAAGGCACATGACTGGAGATGCCACACTGCTAACAGATATCAAGAAATGCAATGGACCCAAGATCACTTTGGGTTACAATTCAAACAGTAACACCGTGGGTAATGGTATGATTACCCATGGTAAGTTTACTATCAACAACATTCTCCCTGTGGAGAACTTGTGCTACAATCTTATCAGAATCAGTCAGTTGTGTGATAGTAAGGCACATGACTGGAGATGCCACACTGCTAACAGATATCAAGAAATGCAATGGACCCAAGATCACTTTGGGTTACAATTCAAACAGTAACACCGTGGGTAATGGTATGATTACCCATGGTAAGTTTACTATCAACAACATTCTCCCTGTGGAGAACTTGTGCTACAATCTTATCAGAATCAGTCAGTTGTGTGATAGTATCTATCAGTTAAATTTCAAAAGCACACGTGCACTGTTCTATATCCGGAAGGTTTGACCGTACTGGTAGGTTATCGATCTGGGAATACCTATAGACTGGTCAGATCAGCCGCACTCATAACAAACTTTCCTAGTAGCTGACTCTTCCAAGAGCTGGCTATGGCATCAACGGTTGAATCATATGAATTTCAAAAAAAATTCCAATCTGAGTAAGCGTGAGCTAGTTGATGGCTTGCCAAAGATAAAATTTTTAAAAGATAAGGTTTGCTCTGCTTGTCCACTTTCAAAACTTGAGGCAGTAATAAAACTTCTCATAAGCTGGATTGTTTACATATGGATATTTTTGGTCCCATACCCGTAACTAGCTTAGGGGGAATGAAGTACACCCTTGTATTAGTTGACGATTTTTCAAAATTTCCTTGGGTGTTGTTTTTAAAATCCAAAGATCAAACTGCAGACTAGCTGATCAAGCTTTTAAAATGTTTGCAAAATGAGAAATCTTGCAGTGTCAACCGGATAAGGAGTGACAAAGGAACAGAGTTTTTGAATTCTAAAATTTCCTCCTATCTGGATGACATTGGAATCAAACATGATTTGAGTGCCACTAGAACACCTTGGCAAAACGGGTTAGCTGAGCGTAGTAATCAAACTTTAAAAGAAGCTGCTACAACTATGATTTCTTATTCCGACATTTCAAATAAATTTTGGGATTAAGCAGTAAACACAACTTGTATACTCAGAAAAGATCAATGATACATAAGCGAAACTGTGATGTCCGGGGCTCAAAAGAGGGCGGGGAGTGAACGCCGGTGCCAAGAGGTTGCACGGACCATGAGCGGCTCCTGGCAGGCTTCTAGAGGCGAAGTGACACATGAATGAACCGATCCCGCACCGTATTGAGATGATTACGAGACTGGGAAGTTATATATGTAGTTGAGGTTAGTTGAGGAAGGCTTATCAGATTTAATTAGTACTACTCATACCAACAAGGTGCATCTTCTTTTCGGGAGCTCATCACTTAAGAACTCCAAAGTTAAGCGTGCTTGACTTGGGACAATTTTGGGATGGGTGACCCCCTGGGAAGTTTCTCCAGGTGCGTGCGAGTGAGGATAAAACACGCTAGAAAGACCAGTGTTGGTACAGTGGGGACAGTCATTAAATTTGGGGTGTTACAGAAATAGTGTAACCCCTTATGAAATCTGGAATGGCAAAAAACCTGATATTTCGTATTTCAGGATGTTTGGATGCAGATGTTTTATCCATACCATGGTAAAACGTATTTAAAAGCTTTTGATGGCAAATCTGATGCAGGTATATTTCTTGGATATTCAACCGTAACCAGAGCTTATAGAGTGTTCAACAAAATGTAGGGGATCCGGATCCGCCCCCCGGCGAGGCAGTGGAAGAACAAAAGATAACAGCCGGGATACGATCAATACGAAGAACAAGAATTCAAAATTCGTCATTCATAGGGCGTTCAAAACGAATACCTTGCTGGCACTTGTGTCTGGCTCCAACCGGAATTACAAGAACCCGGCTCTTCTCGGTAGATTACGGTAGATATCGCCAATCCGGTCCACGACCAGAACCGAGACTCCTTCGTCAGGCTGCACTACTTTATTTATACACTATTATCCCCTCAGATAGCATAGGATATCCAAGCATGTCTGCGAGCGGTGAATCCTCAACAACGATGCATCGACTCCTACATGCATCGGGGTCTCACCCAATCTCGACGCCTTATGACCCCAAGTGAGTCGGAAAACGGGTCAAAGTGAGACGCCTATCATGTAGAGTCTCAATGACGTTTCGAGTCTTGAGGACTAATCAGTACAACCAAGACCTCGGACTTATCCACTCGACAAATGGTAACCACTTGGAAAGTCCGAACGAGGGTAGTTCGATAGATCACCAGGTCACTATCTATCTGCATGCTCAGAACATCACAATGTTCCCTACCAATGAAACATGGAATTCGCATCGCAGATACTAGTCTCGAACTCGGGCGGCCTTATCCTCATTTTGACGGCCCAATCGACTAGGAACATGTTCAGAATACACAGCGACTATTCGATGTGTTTCATGATAGCCGTCATACCCACTATCACATCTAACATACGCTTTAGTGCATTCTAGGTCTTTACTCAACGCAATTGCAAATCATTACACACATAATGAAAGTAAAGAACGCCATATAAATAAATGCGAATATCATATATAAAGACTGTTTGTACAAGAGTCTATAAAACCCACACGCCACAAGTTGGCTAGTTGGGCATCTACTCTAACAATCTCCCACTTGCCCTAAAGCCAACTACTCATCAGATGCAGTCCCATTGTTTCACGATGTTTTTCAAACAACGGTCCAGGCAAGGGCTTCGTAAGTGGATCAGCGACGTTGTCCGCAGAGGCGACTCTCTCAACTGCTATGTCACCTCTAGCCACAATATCCCGGATTATGTGGTATTTCCTCAGTATGTGTTTGGATCTTTGGTGAGACCTAGGCTCCTTTGCTTGCGCAACGGCACCCGTGTTGTCGCAGTACACCGGGACTGGACCAACTCCAATAGGAATGACGCCCAACTCTTGGACGAAATTCCTTATCCAAACGGCCTCCTTAGCAGCAGCTGATGCTGCAATGTACTCAGCCTCATTGCTTCAAGCCATAAGTTAGAATCAGCATCGGAAATTGCCTCCTTGAAAGTTCTTGGATCAGATCCAACAACTTGATCACCTTGATCATCTTCAAGGAGAAAACCATATCTCTCTGGAGCTCTAGGAATCCTTTCGGATCTCCTAGGTGCGACCATATCTGTTACTGGCTCAGTAGGTGCGGGAGATTCACTTGGTACTTCAGTTGGTTCTCGAACCTCTTCGAGTTCTACTATTTTGCCCTTTCTATCAAGTAGAAATTCCCTTTCCATAAAGGTGGCATTCCTAGAGACAAACACTTTTGTCTCGCTAGGATAGTAGAAGTAGTATCCAATGGAACTCTTTGGATACCCAATGAAGTAGCATAAGATGGATCTCGTATCCAGCTTATCTCCCACTGTCTGCTTCACGTAAGCAGGACATTCCCAAATCCTCGTAAATGAGTACTTGGGTGGTTTGCCCATCCATATCTCATACGGAGTTTTATCCACTGCCTTGGTGTGGACATTGTTCAACAACATTACCGCCGTTTCGAGCGCATAGCCCCAAAACGAGGTCGTAAGCTCATTGAAGCTCATCATAGATCGAACCATGTCCAACAAGGTCCGATTACGACGCTCTGCTACACCATTTAGCTGTGGTGTGGCCGGAGGGGTCCACTG
>KV015055.1:5467-15930 GCA_001598015.1 Dorcoceras hygrometricum | reverse complement strand
TCCCAACCATGAGGGCAAAGGACGGCGGCGGGCGGCGCCGACGAGCGGTGGCGCAAGGTGGGCGGCGGCCATGAGGGAGAATGAGGGAGAGGGGCGGCTAGTGATCTAGGGGTTGGAGTGGAGAGTTGTTGTGTTGTAAGTAGCCCTAGACCAAGTCATATATATATAGACATGTGATGGGCTTGGACCAGCCCAATGGGCCTGGGGCGGGCCCAGGTCCATATGAACATTCGGTTCATTCCTATCATCGTTGCCTCATCATAACTCCGATCGACGATCTGATCGGACCGATCAACACAGTTTTCAAAACTGAGTATTATGATGCGAAAACAATTTTTCAGACCACCTAGTCCAAAATTGCACTTTAGCCCCTCAAGTTTCAAGGATAGTCAAACTAGCCCAAACTTTAGGGAAATTGCAATTTGACCCCTGTCGACTTTTAGGAAGTCGCACTCCCTAAATACATCCTCCTATGCTCAACACATTGAGCTCAATTTCCGTGCGGAAATCGTGAAGCCAGTACTTGTGTGACCCTCAATGGTTCAGGGATACAGCTAGCCGTGGGCTCACAACCATTACGACTCCGAAATCACAATTTCGGACTTACCCATCGGATCATGGTAAAGCGCCTAGCAACATCGCCCCATGATCCCCTAGGTATCACTGAGTGCCTGTAAGAACCAGTTGGTCATGGTTAGCGTACAGTACGGTCCTTTCAACACATATATCCCGATCAGATAAACGACCATTGGTAAATCGAGAGTCGCTAGAGATCCAATAACTATGCATACATCTTGGAGATCAAATAGTGACATCGCGAGTGTTACTAGGTAAACCCATTTACTAAAACACATCTAGTACTCTGGCCAGAGATTTATCACACTATTATCTCCTCAGATAGCATAGGATATCCACGCACAAAGGCGAGCGGTGAATCCTCGACAACGAAGCATCGACTCCTACATGCATCGAGATCTCACCCAATCCCGCCACCTAATGACCCCAACTGAGTCGGTAAACGGGTCAAAGTGAGGCACCTATCATGTAGAGTCTCAATGACGTTTTGAGTAGTGAGGACTAATCAGTACAACCAAGACCTCTTTATCCAACACAATTGTTAACATTATAAAATAATGAAGATAAAGAATGCCATAAAAGAATACGAATTTCATAAATAAAGATCGTTATACAAAGAGTCAATTAGAACCCACACGCCACAAGTTGGATAGTTGGGCATCTACTCTAACACTCAAGTCATATAAAGCATGCAACGCATTAAAAGCCAAAGGACACAAAGTACATATGCGTCAGAAGACTTTTCAGAACGGCTACAACTTTGTATCCAACGGATAAATTCAGGCAGAGGCTTTATAAAGAGGCGTAATGGAACAGAAGAAGATATGCGCAAAAACAGAGAGAGCATATTTGTGCAAAGTCCAAACAGAAAATCAAGAAACGCACAACATTGAACCTGGGAAGACAATTAAAAACCAGCTCGAACTAGGAGCAATTCCCAGGATGTGACGCCCACGCCCATGGGTGTCAACGGATTTGAATAAAAAGAAATAAAAGAGGAAAAGAAGAAAAGAAGGGCTGAAATGAAATATTGTAAGGTGTATTTCTTACAACACAAAAGAAAGTTGAGACACAAACACACTTGGCGCCAAATAATACATAGCGGAAACATATCTGAACCACAAGTTGATATAAAATGCAAAGTGCGATATTACAACATCTGAAATTCTATATGAATTCAATCATTGTTGTAATGGATCTAATACAGATTTGTCAAACACACGCTCGACGACTGCTCACCCTTCCTTTATGAAGGGGAAACTGTCTTGACAGCTGCTCACCCTTCCTTTATGACCGTCTGTTATCTACGCCATAAATTCTTTAGAATCTAAACTTTTCTTCCTTTAAACTCACATGTGGTTGAAATCAGATTTGAACATCATCAGGGTTCACTATATTTTGAAACTTGTTTTTCTTTAAAATCTCACTGAGCATCAGATTTGACTACTCGGGCTTATCGCTGAAATGAAAATCAGATTTGGTTAACGAAAAAAGTACTCGGACACAAAACAGATCTTAGTTGTAGAAACAAATTTGACTATAGGGTATACGTTGCTGGCGTGAAAACAGATTTGACTCTAGGAGCGCTATCGCTAGCGTGGAAATTCAGATGTGACTGTAGAAATAGTGTTCTAGAAGTAAAACAGATTTGACTCAAGAAACAGATTTGACAGGGAAATTCAGATCCGTCATGGGAATTTTAGATTTGATCATAGAATCTTGTCGCTAGCGTAGGAAAACAGAATTGGCTACTGAAATAGCGCTGCAACATCTCGATGACATCCAAGATACCAGCTCTGCCTATCTAACCGGAACAAAATCACGATTTGACCAGCATCGCTGATTACTTGGATTCAAGTCCAGACGTCGCACTTCACCGAGACGAAGAACTTAATCTTTTAAGGAACTAGAATCTAAATGCTCAATGTTTTAAAAACATCAACTTCTGCGTCAAAAACATACTGGAATTATTTTAAAACAGAAAACAACAATGAACCCGATCTTTCATTTTCATAAACATGCTTGAAAATTGCCATATCTTTAACATAAACAGGCAAGCAAACAGAAATGAGGAAAAACAATATATGCTTTAAAATGGTATAGCAAGGGTCAGATTTTACTTGCCTTAACACTGGATACACGGAGGCAGCTGGTTCCTGCAGAATTCCTCCCCAAGAACCACGACGAGCTCCAGAGAGTTTTAAGAGGATGAAAAATTTTCTTTACAAATGAAAGTGAGGTTTTGAGTAGTGAGGGCTAATCTGTACAATCAAGACATCGGATTTATCCACTCGACAAATGGTAACCACTTGGAATGTCCGAACGAGGGTAGTTCGATAGATCACCAGGTCACTATCCATCTGCATGCTTAGAACATCACATTGTTCCCTACCAATGAAACGTGGTACTTCACATCGCAGATGCTAGTCTCAAGCTCGGGCGGCCTTATCCTCATTTTGACGGCCCAATCGACTAGGAACGAGTTTAGAATACACAGTGACTAATAGATGTGTTTCATGATGATGTGTTTCATGATAGCCATCATATCCACTATCACATCTAACATACACTATGGTGCATTCTAGGTCTTTATCCAACACAATTGTTAACATTATAAAATAATGAAGATAAAGAATGCCATAAAAGAATACGAATTTCATAAATAAAGATCGTTATACAAAGAGTCAATTAGAACCCACACGCCACAAGTTGGATAGTTGGGCATCTACTCTAACACTCAAGTCATATAAAGCATGCAACGCATTAAAAGCCAAAGGACACAAAGTACATATGCGTCAGAAGACTTTTCAGAACGGCTACAACTTTGTATCCAACGGATAAATTCAGGCAGAGGCTTTATAAAGAGGCGCAATGGAACAGAAGAAGATATGCGCAAAAACAGAGAGAGCATATTTGTGCAAAGTCCAAACAGAAAATCAAGAAACGCACAACATTGAACCTGGGAAGACAATTAAAAACCAGCTCGAACTAGGAGCACTTCCCAGGATGTGACGCCCACGCCCATGGGTGTCAACGGATTTGAATAAAAAGAAATATAAGAGGAAAAGAAGGGCTGAAATGAAATATTGTAAGCTGTATTTCTTACAACACAAAAGAAAGTTGAGACACAAACACACTTGGCGCCAAATAATACATAGCGGAAATAGATATGAACCACAAGTTGATATAAAATATAAAGTGCGATATTACAACATCTGAAATTCTATATGAATTCAATCATTGTTGTAATGGATCTAATACAGATTTGTCAAACACACGCTCGACGACTGCTCACCCTTCCTTTATGAAGGGGCAACTGTCTTGACAGCTGCTCACCCTTCCTTTATGACCGTCTGTTATCTACACCATAAATTCTTTAGAATCTAAACTTTTCTTCCTTTAAACTCACATGTGGTTGAAATTCAGATTTGAACATCATCAGGGTTCACTATATTTTGAAACTCGTTTTTCTTTAAAATCTCACTGAGCATCAGATTTGACTACTCGGGCTTATCGCTGAAATGAAAATCAGATTTGGTTAACGAAAAAAGTTCTCGGACACAAAACAGATCTTAGTTGTAGAAACAAATTTGACTATAGGGTATACGTTGCTGGCGTGAAAACAGATTTGACTCTAGGAGCGCTATCGCTAGCGTGGAAATTCAGATGTGACTGTAGAAATAGTGTTCTAGAAGTAAAACAGATTTGACTCAAGAAACAGATTTGACAGGGAAATTCAGATCCGTCATGGGAATTTAGATTTGATCATAGAATCTTGTCGCTAGCGTAGAAAAACAGAATTGGCTACTGAAATAGCGCTGCAACATCTCGATGACATCCAAGATACCAGCTCCGCCTATCTAACCAGAACAAAATCCCGATTTGACCAGCATCGCCGATTACTTGGAGTCAAGTCCAGACGTCGCAATTCACCGAGAATAATAACTTAATCTTTCAAGGAACTAGAATCTGAATGCTCAATGTTTTAAAAACATCAACTTCTGCGTCAAAAACATACTGGAATTATTTTAAAACAGAAAACAACAATGAACCCGATCTTTCATTTTCATAAACATGCTTGAATATTGCCATATCTTTAACATAAACAGGCAAGCAAACAGAAATGAGGAAAAACAATATATGCTTTAAAATGGTATAGCAAGGGTCAGATTTTACTTGCCTTAACACTGGATACACGGAGGCAGCTGGTTCCTGCAGAATTCCTCCCCAAGAACCACGACGAGCTCCAGAGAGTTTTAAGAGGATGAAAAATTTTCTTTACAAATGAAAGTGACTCTAACTTCTCGTAATCAATCATATAAGGTAATATGATTGCAGTTGGTAAAAACACTTGAGTAGGTATGGGGTGTCCTACCAACTATTTGTCCTTTTTGAAATATTTGTAAAAAGCTCCCATCTACTATTTAAATTTAGAAATTTGCCAAAGGATTTGGAAAAGAACAATTTGCTCAATTTGAAAGCATTTTCGAACAAAATCTGAAATCTTCTCGTGTCTTGTGCTTGAGGCGAAATCTGCCTAGAAACCTTCCGCGTTGTGTATCAAGTCTGAAATCTGAAATCAGCCTTTTAAACAAATAAAATGAACTTAAAGCTAAAATCTGAACATATAAATATCAATATGACCCTTAAAATTAAAAGGGTTAAAATTGTGATCCTATGGATTTTCGGGACGTTACAACTCTACCCTCCTTATGAGAATTTCGTACTCGAAATTTACTTACCAAACAGATCTGGGTAAAGACTATACATATCTGCTTCGGTCTCCCACGTAGCTTCTCGTTCCGTTTGGTTAGATAATTGTACCTTAACCATAGGGATACTACGGTTTCTTAATTTCCTAATCTCTCGAAGAAGAATCCTCTCGGGTCTCTCTTCGTAACTCAGATCTGGTGCTAACTGAATTGGTTCATGGGTCAATACGTGCGACGGGTTGAGAATATACTTCCTCAAAGCTGATACGTGGAAAACACTATGCACTTCGGACAGATGCGGGGGCAATGCTAAACGATGAGCCAACGTTCCTACTCGTTCCAGGATCTCATAAGACCCAATATATCTGGGACTCAGCTTTTCTTTCTTTCCGAAACGCATTACTCCCTTCATCGGAGCTACTCTAAAAAACACATGGTCGCCAACCTCAAAACTTATCTCTCGTCGTCTATTATCTGCATAACTCTTCTGTCTGCTCTGAGCATCTCTCATCCGCTCTCTAATCCTTATCACAGCCGCAATTGTTTGCTCTACCATATCTGGTCCTAAACCAGCTCGCTCTCCTACCTCATCCCAGTGAAGAGGTGTTCTACACTTGCGACCATAGAGAGCTTCGTATGGGGCCATCTGGATAGAAGATTGGAAACTGTATTTCTACACAAATTCTACCAACGGTAGCTTTGAATCCCAGCTTTCTGAAAAATCCACAATACAAGCTCTAAGTAAATCTTCTAAAATCTGAATCACCCTTTCAGATTGACCATCTGTCTGGGGGTGAAATGTTGTGCTAAAAGTCAACTTCGTACCCAAAGCTCTATGCAAACTCTTCCAGAAAGCTGACGTAAATTTTATATCTCTATAAGATACTATCAAAAGTTCTGGGTAATCCAACCACAAAATCCATTGCTATGCACTCCCATTTTCATTCGGGAATAGACAGGGGCTTCAACATCCCTGCTGGTCTTTGGTGTTCAGCTTTCACCAATTGACACGCAAACATTCAGAGACAAATCTGGATATATCTGTCTTCATTCCCGGCCACCAATACAACTTCTGGAGATCCTTATACATCTTAGTACTCCCCGGATGCATAGAGTAGGGGGCTGTATGGGCTTTTTCCATCAGATCTGATCTCAGGGTGTCTACTTGGGGCACCCACATCCGGCCATGAAATCTCACTATTCCTTCTTCTGTAAAGTAGAGACTACTACCTCTCTCTCTATCTTGCTTAACCCACTTCTGAAGCTGCTCATCTTTCAGCTGTCCCTCTCGGATCTGGTCTATCAGATTAGATCGAATGGTGAGGTCTTCCAAGATCATAGTACTACCACTGGGCACCAATTCTATTCCAAACTTCTCAATGTCATATGCCAATGGTCTCTGGACGCTGAGTTGGGCTAATCCAACAGATTTCCTTCTTAGAGCATCCGCTACTACATTGGCCTTTCCTGGGTGATAGCTGATTGTACAGTCATAATACTTCACCAGCTCTAGCCATCTCCTCTGCCTCATATTAAGTTTCTTCTGGGTGAAAAAATATTTGAGGCTCTTATGATCTGTGAATATTTCACACTTATCCCTATAAAGATAATGTCTCCAGATCTTCAAGGCAAAAACTACAGCTGCCAGTTATAAGTCATGGGTGGGATAATTCTTCTCATGATCCTTAAGTTTTCTGGAGGCATAAGAAATTACTCTACGGTCCTGCATCAGTACAGCACCTAAGCCCAACTTGGACGCATATGTGTAAATCACAAACTTCCCTTGATCAGATGACATGGTTAGCACGTGGGCTTCTATCAACGCTTGTTTCAACTTGTCGAAACTGAGTTGGCATTCTGGAGTCCAATCATACTTAACCTTCTTTCTTGTTAGCGAGGTCAAGGGGACGGCTATCTTCGAAAATCCCTGCATGAACCGCCTGTAGTATCCAGCTAAACCCAAGAAACTCCTTACTTCTGAAACAGACTTGGGAACTGGCCACTCACGAACAGTTTCCACCTTAGCTGGGTCTACCTCCAATCCATCCTTAGATATAATATGACCTAGAAAAGCCACTTTCTCCAATCAAAAATCACATTTACTGAACTTGGCAAACAATTGCTTATTCTTCAAAACTTGAAGCACTGTCCTCAGATGGTCGGCATGCTCAGATCTGGTCTTAGAGTACACTAAGATATCGTCTATGAATACAACTACGAACTGATCCAAAAATGGTTGAAAAACTCTATTCATCAGGTCCATAAAAGCTGAGGATTTATTAGTAAGTCCAAAAGGCATTACTAAAAACTCGTAATGACCATAGCGGGTTCGAAACTGAGTTGGCATTCTGGAGTCCAATCATACTTAACCTTCTTTCTTGTTAGCGAGGTCAAGGGGACGGATATCTTCGAAAATCCCTGCATGAACCGCCTGTAGTATCCAGCTAAACCCAAGAAACTCCTTACTTCTGAAACAGACTTGGGAACTGGCCACTCACGAACAGTTTCCACCTTAGCTGGGTCTACCTCCAATCCATCCTTAGATATAATATGACCTAGAAAAGCCACTTTCTCCAATCAAAAATCACATTTACTGAACTTGGCAAACAATCGCTTATTCTTCAAAACTTGAAGCACTGTCCTCAGATGGTCGGCATGCTTAGATCTGGTCTTAGAGTACACTAAGATATCGTCTATGAATACAACTACGAACTGATCCAAAAATGGTTGAAAAACTCTATTCATCAGGTCCATAAAAGCTGAGGATTTATTAGTAAGTCCAAAGGGCATTACTAAAAACTCGTAATGACCATAGCGGGTTCTAAAGGCCGTCTTATAGATATCCGTTGGCTTAATCTTCAATTGATGGTACCAGATCTTAAGTCGATCTTAGAAAAGACTATCGATCCCTTCAGCTGGTCAAACAGGTCCTCGATCCTGGGAAGGGGATACTTATTCTTAATGGTCAGTTATTCAGTTCTCGATAATCTATACATAACCTCAGACTCCCATCTTTTTTCTTAACAAAAAGAATAGGGGCTCCCCACGGGGATGTGCTCGGTCTAACGAATCCCTTGTCCAGTAGATCTTGTATCTGTTCCTTTAATTCTCTCATCTCAGATGGAGCAAGGCGATAAGGTGGTCTAGATACCGGTGCTACTCCTAGCACTAAATCAATAGCGAATTCTAGCTCTCTATCTGGTGGTAGTCCATGGATATCTTCTAGGAAAACCTCGAGAAACTCATTTACCACCTCCACATCTGAAGGTTGGGGTTTAATAATCGTAGTTAAGGATGTTAGGCTTGCTAAGAATCCTATCCCTCCTTTCCTTAAACAGCTTTTAGCCTTAAGAGCTGATGTAACACGTGGAATCCTCCAAATCTGATTGTCCTCAAACGTAAACGGGTCTCCTCTGGGTGGGTTAACCACTACTGTTCGGAACTTATAGTCAATTACTACTCCATACTTGGTCAACCAGTCCATTACAAAAATCATGTCAAACTCGGGCATCGGTAGCATAATCAAATCTGTGGTAATCAATCGCCCTTGAAGCCTAAGTTCTAAATCTCGAAACAGATCGTAGGATACTAACTCTTCTCTTGAGGGTACCGTTACGCAAAAGCCTATAGTTACTTGGTCGGGTCTGATGGGTAACTTCTTAGCAAACTTGGCTGCTATAAAAGAATGGGTAGCTCCTAAATCTATCAATTCTATGGAGGGCATACCAGCAATCAAGATCTTACCCGTAACCACCGTCGAATCTGGGTTGGCCTGCTCAGCTGTCATCACGAAAGCTCTACTGGTCACCAGCTGCTTAGTCTTTGGGCAATTCTTAATCATATGTCCTGGCAAACCACATCTGAAGCAGATGTTCTGGCCAAGTCTTCATGGACCAGGGTGAGTTTTCTAGCACTTGGGACACACGGGTCTGATGTTGCTAGCAGGAACTGCACTAATGGGTTGGATCGGTAGGGGTTTATGCTCTTGAGGCCTCTGCTGATTCTTATTCTGCTTCTAAAACGGCCTCTGATCCTTCTGCTGAAAGGCCTGCCTCTTCTGTTGCCTTTCTTCCTCCACATCTTCCCAATCCCTCTCAATTCGCAGGGCTCTATCCACTGCTTCTCTGTAAGTCTTAGGCACAAATAGCCTAACATTCATCTTGTACATAGGCTTTAACCCTTCCACAAAAGACTCAGCTTCTCCTCTAGGTCATTACCAATAAGAGGCACAAAATAACAACCTCTTTCAAACATCCTCACATACTCCTGTACTGTCATACTTCCTTGTTTCAAAGTTAGAAACTCCCTCTTCAACTCAGACCTCTTGTCTGCTGTGAAGTATTGTTCGAAGAATACTCACTTGAAATCTCGCCAGGTAAGATTTGCCAAATCAACAGATAGCTTGGCTCCTTCCCACCAAATCATAGCGTCATCTCTCAACATGTAGATAGCGCACCTGGGCCTATCCAAATCTGGCATCTGGAGATACTCAAAGATAACCTCCATCGACTTTATCCAGTTTTCAGCAACCAGTGGATCTGTAGTACCACTAAACTCCTTCGGTTTCTGCCTTATAAACTTCTCTTGAGGATCATCGTGGCTTGGTCCTCTACTACTCGAAGATTGGCCATTACCTCTACCGGTTTGTTCTACCAACAGCCTTAGAAGTTGGGTAATGCTAGCGTTACTGTCTAGGTCGGGTTCTTTTAAGGAAGTGTTTCTTATACCTCTTCCTCGGCCAGACATCTTAATCTATAGTCCGTAATCCACCACAATATAAACATCAGAACATACTAAATTAAAAGACAAATGCTCTGAAACATAAAGTAAAACTCACAGCTCTGGAGAAACGGTCGACGAAATCTGTCCCAACCGGAAGTGCGTGTGTTTATCTCAGGACCATGCCGTGACACCCACGCCCATGGGTGTCAACGGATTTGAATAAAAAGAAATAAAAGAGGAAAATAAGGGCTGAATTGAAATATTGTAAGCTGTATTTCTTACAACACAAAAGAAAGTTGAGACACAAACACACTTGGCGCCAAATAATACATAGCGGAAACATATCTGAACCACAAGTTGATATAAAATGCAAAGTGCGATATTACAACATCTGAAATTCTATATGAATTCAATCATTGTTGTAATGGATCTAATACAGATTTGTCAAAAGAT
>KV015053.1:5832-22742 GCA_001598015.1 Dorcoceras hygrometricum | reverse complement strand
TGTGAGTACTGTAAAATCTCTGGTTTCTAAAACAAAGAAACTTGATTCAATAATGTGAACCAGAGAGTGACACTCGAAGGTATAACGATGAATATCAAATGAATGAAGATTCTTCGAGTGCTTGAGCTTTGAATGCTTTCAACGAAGAGTAAGCTCTGGGAGTATTTTGACAGCGTTTTAGTAATAGCAGTGGCGAGTTGTATCTTCAATGCAAAAAGTCTGCTATTTATAATCTTCGTTCAACGGTCGATGAATCCAGATAAGGCAACAAATCCTTTTTGAATTCCTGACAGTAGAGCGCCGTCAATCCTGCTCCATTATATGGTAAATTGCGTTTCGTCAGGGATGCGAGTATCATTTCCTTATGTGTGCTCTCCCGTTGAAAACGCCTCTGCCAATGTGTACTATAGTATCAACCTCGTCTCCTTAATTTCAGGCAGTATGAGGGATTCTTGTTTTGGCCATCGATCTTTTCCAATTGAGTATACGATCGAATTTGAATCAACTTTAAGCTTGCGCCTGAAATCATTTCTATCGACGGATCTCTTCTTGAAGAAGATGGATGAACAGTTTCTTACTGTTGAGAGATTTGTAGCGGTAAATAAGATTCAACCATTTGCAATTTTCAGCACTGATGACGTCATCATGTCTGTTGAGAACGTCGTAGCTAAATATGATGGTGACGTCATGATGTCTGATACTCTACTGTGGCTGACGTCATCAAATCCGTTGAACCAAACGATGTCGTGTTGAGCTAACTGTTTTCGAAAGGCTGTCGATAGTAGACGTTACTTGCACTGTTTCCAAAAACAACACTGTAGCGAAGTCTGGTGTCACCAGCGATAAATAGTACTATTTCAAGATCTGTCGAGTAAGCTTATCGATGCATATGGCCCTTTCTGTTGGTAGAACAATTCACTGTTCCCGTTGCTGTTTGCATATACCATTACGATACAGTAGACAAGAGCTGTTTGCAGATATCTCCATTCTCAATACTTCATCAAAACCCGAATAACCAAATCAATCACTCCACTGTTCCAAGATCTGATTTTGATCAACTCGAAACTATAACTGTAGCTTAAACCAATCACTGTTGACAACAATGTTGATCATCGTGAAAGGATTATTCGAATATTATCATTTAAGTCCAAATCTTTTCTTATCTTTGTTATCACCAAAACTATAAATTTTATCCTAACAATGAGATAGAAAGAAAAAAGATTGAGATATAGATGATTTAGATATAGAAAAAGATTGAGATATATAGAAGAAGATTGAGATATATAGATAAGATTTAGAGAAGAGATTAGAGATTGATGTGGAATGAAGTGAAGGGGATATGGGGTATTCATAGGTAAAATTTTTATTTTTATTTTTTATTTTTTTAATTTCCCAACGGTCGGCCCGGTTTGGCCCGGCGGGTTGGGCCCGCTGGGTCGACTGTTATGCACGTTTTTTGAATTTTTTATTTTTTTTTATTATGAAACGGTCGGCCCGGCGGGTCGACCGTTACGTGCAGATTTTTTTTTTTTTTTTTTTAAATTTCGCCGACCCGTCGGGTTCCGGGTTCGACCCGGCGGGTCTCCGGGTCGACCATTCCGTAAACAGAAACCGGCCCGTTTATGGCCGGTTCCGGTCCGGGTCCGGGTCGAAACCCGTTGACCACGGGCCGGTTCCGGTTCTGGTCCGGATCCGACCCGAACCGTGGCCAGGTCTATATATAGGTTTACCTTTTGTCCTGCGGCTGCCCCACCGGAGGTTGGCTTGTAAATTTTTTTTTTTTATTTATTTTATTAGCCGCTTCTAAATGTATCTTTTTTTCTAAAAGAAACTTTTCACCCACTTCTAAGTGTACCTGTTTTTAAGGGAAAAAAAATCGACGCGCCAAATTTAACTTTAATTTGTTTTGTTTTTAAATACCTTAGTGTGGTGACGGATTTGTAAAAATACAATAAATGATTAAAAAACCCATACCTTTCCATTATTTGTTTTCCTAATTTTTTTTAACTTGTTCGGCTGGGAAGATAAGTGTTAATAGTTCCATCATTTATTTGGTGTACAATCGATAAGTTCTCGTACTTAATTTGGGCTCTATTTAAACAATAACTTTAAAACAATTTTAGTGTTTTATAGTTGAAAAAATCTAAATGTTTGTTGGAAAAAAATTTTGCAAACATTTTGAACAAAATTTTTCTAAAAATTGTTTTTTAAATATACTTTTTTAAAAACAGGTGAAAGATATCTTTTTGGTAAAAACCGCGAATCCAATATACAGTAAATTGAGAGAAATCGATTCTGACCTCAAATGAGTCTCTTTTCTAAAAATCGAATAGCAAATCTCCGTAAACTATCGTCCAAACACATTTTTAACTGTAAATTTTTTTAATATAAAATAGTTATCAAAACACACAATTACTCTTAAATAGCTTTCAAAATCTTTTAAAAAAATTTCCTAAAAACATTTTTATAAAAAAATTTTAAAAAAATTGTCCAACGAATTTTTGATATCCAAAAATAATATCAATGCGATAAACGGTATAATATAAGCATGTAATGCAAACCCAACCGAAAATTACTTGTAGCGAAAATCGAAAGATTGATTATACACACCAACCCACCAACATGAACTAACATTAAAACCTAGTTATAAGCGTTATTGAGGTGGCTGTTTTGCAGTGCATTAACACTGCTCCCTCATTTATTTTAACATTAAAACCCAGTTATAACATATCCATTAACATCATTGCAGGTGCTCTAATCCAATCCAAGAATAACAAGACAAGCCCAGAAAGTGGTCTAGATCGGCTTTTTTTTTTTTATGAAAAATTCGTAATTGGGATTCGAATGGTTTGAGGATAATATTAAATTTGTTAAGGACAGACAACTTGATTAATGTGAACAAATATTTACAGAATCTGGGCTGGTGGAACCGAATTTAATTTGGTGTGACAAATCTTTAATAATGTCACCACCCAAGATCATGGGTGATTGAATTAAACATAATTTGGAGAGCTGTCCTGTCTGATGCATTAAAATATTTAGGATAATAAACCTTACGTAATATTTTTTTCTTTTTCTAAATGTTGATTGCGAAAACTGTGTCCAAAAACCATGAAGATACGCTAAACAATAAATGTTATTAGTTTTTATTTTATTTATTTTACTTTTCTATATACACTGCTTAGAAAAAAACTTAATGTTATATTTAATGTTAACGAGGGCTATGCTTAAAGAAATGATGATTAGCACATGTTAATAATATGAGTATATCGTAACAGAAATGTAAACAATATGCGATGTTTCTTTTCATCATCGGATTCTTATATACCGGCAAAAAGTAATATAACGAGTCAATTTTAGAAGTCTAAAGGCTCTAGCCATTAATTTATATAATATATGAATGTGTTATCTCCATAGTAATATCTCTTCGTATGCGTGAATTTATTACCCTCCTCAACGATTCTCTTCACTAACATCGGCACCTGCATATGTGATAAATATGCCATATATTACTCCCTGCATGTCAGGAAACGGTAACATATATAAGTTGTTATCACCTAATCAAAAGTTATAGTTCTTAGACAATCGTAACTTTATTTTCTTATACATGTGATGGCATAGTGCACTAATTGTGTGCATTAGGGTCGAACTGTTAGTTTTGTGACGAAAAAAATGCGTGTCTAACTGCTGCCAGTTTCATTTTTCTTAGAGATCAATAATTGTTTCACTATCATCGGTCTTATCTCAAGAGGAGAAAGTATTATACGTTAAAATTTGACATAACTCTTTTACGGTCTATCTAACCAATCAAATCTAGCGATACAACATCGATAGATTGACTCACGAGAACTTCCAATAGGTCATCATCCAAATATTATCCTCACTCATGCAAGGAAGTAATCCAACTCAACAAATTGATATGCAAGGAAGTAATCCAATATTAAAAAAATGTTATATCTCTCTTTTTTTCTTTCTTCCAAAAAATTATCTTACTATTATTATTAATATTATATTTTTGATATTATATTTTATTATATTTTTTGATGGGATTATTATCTATTATTATAATTTGAGAATTATTTACTATTATTACCATCTCTGTAACTTTCACTTCTCACTCCGATGTGTCGTTTATTTTCTGATACTATATTCTCTGGCAAACCGAACTTTACGTCAACTCGCTGTATGCAGATAGGGAAGGCCATACTTTACTCTCAAAGGAGCATAAAGTCCTGAAAATACTGATCAAATATCCATAAATTCACTAAAAAAAATTAACATTTCTCTGTTCCCATCTGTCATATCTTGCTCTCAATAATTCAAGAAGACCGGCGCGAAGCGAAACCTAGGTGTTCTTGTGGGTGGAGGGAATAACTCCATTTTTTGTACACTCCTTCTGCCCACAAGCGATTTTCTTGTTTATTTGAATGTGAAGGTCTTTTTCATTTTTTGTATTTGTTATTGTCCTCTCCTTGTTATTTCCTCAACCGGGACCTTGATTTTGCTGATCATTTGTTGATTACAAAGACTTTGTGATAAAGGGAAGCTTCTTGGTTTCTGTGCTGAGCTATTTTTTTGGTTTTTATGAGGAGATAACATCAGAATGTCACTTTGAGATCTGTCGGCATAATATTTGTATCCCATTTTAATTTCTATCAGGCGAATGAAGTGTTTTCCACTGTAATTGCCTTTTTCGTCCCGCGTTTTTGTCCCCATCAAGTCAAGATTTTTGCTAGCTTCTAACAAGTTAACTCTCGAAACGTGTCTAAGTGTAATCCTCTTGTAATAATTTCCGCGAGGCCCACGATTTGGGGTTGGGTGGGCTTCGTTTTAGATAATAAACCTTCAAATTTCATTTTTTTAAAGAGATTTGGGAAACCCCCTTTTGTTTAACTTGATTTAATGAGCGGTGATGTTGAGGAGAAAGACAGAATGGTTCTTTACTCAATATTTTATTATTAGGCTGATTACTTTTCCATTATTGGTGCCTAACTTTTTCTAATCACCCCCTTGGGTATTAGTATTTATCATCACACATATATATTCCTAGCTGGAATCTGTCCTCTCCTGTCAAATGCTTTTCTTTTTGATCACTTGTTGCTTATCCTTCATCCTGCTCAACCAGTCGCTTGCCCTCAAACCGCTTCCCCCTTGGGCTTGTGATATGAGATTGCTTTCTCTCTGCTTTTGGAAAGATCTTCCTTTTTTCCTCGCCACAAAGTCAATTAAAAACTTCCTATTCTTACTTTTCTCTTCAAGAATGTCCCTCAGGAAGAAGAATTTTATCTCAAAAGCTGAGAATTTCGACATGAAATCAGACATGTCGGTGTTGGATTTGCCTGACCTTGTTTTGGAAAGCATTCTTGAAAAACTACCACCCGAGGGACTCTGTACAATGGCATGTGTGTGTACTTATCTGAGAGAGAGATGCATGAGTGGTCATCTTTGGGAAAAGCACATGAAAAACAAGTGGGCTAGGATTGTTGGCCCTGCTGCATATAGAGAATGGCAGTGGCATATAGCTTCAAGAAAAGGTTCAGTCTTTTTCGGTCAAGGGAAGCAGAGGGGTGGTTTGATGGGATACCTCGCTCATTTGTGGCCTCTTGCATTGATTAGATCCAGTGCAAGCAATGCCAGCAAGAGGAAGAATTTACCTCAAGTTGATTCTATCATGTCTTGGTATATTGCTCTCGAATCTGGCAAGTTTTGGTTTCCTGCTCAGGTCTATAACCGAGAGGTATTGATGTTTGGATACCCTTTTCCCTTAAAACTTATTGTTCAGCATTCACGGAATGAATTTAGGCTCTATTGTGATGTTTGTTTGTATAATGTGCAGAATGGTCATGTTGGCTTTGTTTTGTCTTGTTATGATGCTGAGCTTAGTTACGATCAACAAAGCGATACTTTCCAGGCCAGGTAAGTGATCATGATTTACTGGATTCCAACTTGGACCTTGATATACATGTCCTTCAGGGAGGGCCTGGATTGTGGTTCAACCAGGAAAATTTAGATGTTTAGAAGAATTTTGTTATGATGTTAAATATTTTCAATTTAAGGGCGATTTTCCCACTCGTCCTGTCCTATACCAGTAAGAAAAGTGGTAGCTTCATGTTTATGTGCAGATCAAAGAATCTTGGCAGACACCATTCTCACTGAATTGTACTGTTACTGTTGTATTTCTGAATTTTTTTGTTGATTTCAAGGATAATCCTCGGAAAATAAATTTAGAGTCCGTGAGCTTTACTGCCGATTAGTTTTTTGATGAATTTTATACCAACAGATATCCACCCCATGGAAGGAGGGCAAGTGCATTAGAGACTGGCGTAACATGGGATAGACTTAGAGCTCCCCCAGTTGATACATCTCCTCACGAACTTCACATCTCCGAGTGCTTGAATGACTTGCAACCCGGAGATCACATCGAAATCCAATGGAGAAGAAACAAAGAATTCCCATATGGTAAACAAACGTTGTTTCTGTGCTTTTGTTTGTTTGATAATGTTTTGTCCGATATAACGTATCTTGAAATGGTGTAAGCAATCTTTTTAATGTTCTTGATATGGAATGGTAGGTGATGGCATTAGAATTGTCTTCTATGGATGGAATATTCCTAAGAAACTTCTCAAAATAGAGACTGCCCCCTATAAATTATCTTGATATCTTATTTTACACGATCTCGAAAGAGATTTTAATTTTACTGGTCAAGAAAAGCTTGTTTATAAAATTGGCCTTGATTGTGTTCCTTGACAAATCTTCCATACCATACTCTTCCTAATCAAACTTCTCGAGTGCAATTAACAGTGTTTCGCGTGTGAAATGGATTCTGTCGTGACGCAATTTTTTTTTCCTGAAAATAGTTAGTTGCCAGCCCTTGGTTGTTGTCACTTGTCAGTCAGAAATCTTGGTCAACTAAATAATACTGCTTTTCGCGTTTTGAAAAAGTAACTAAATTTTATTGGCTCTCCCACAATCAAATCTTTCTGAAACTCAATAATTTCGTGTGCAGGTTGGTGGTATGGTGTCGTAGGACATCTGGAAACATGTGACCGGGATGCTAATCACTGCCAATGTCCGAATAGCGGTGAGTAGTTTGGATTTCATGTTGTTCGACGGATATTTTAAGTTGAAAGTTAAAGATGTAAGAGGAGAAGTGATAATTACAATTTGTGGAACCTTCTACTTTTTGTTGAGACATGTACAACTTTGTAGAAAGTGGTCATAAATTCTATCATCATAATGTTTACTTCAATTCTTGGTAACCCGTTTCTTGATTCCATTTTTTACCTCATATGCGTCCCTCCCATGCTATATTAGTCTACCTTGAGGAAAGTCATCAGGAATTGTCGTAATCTCGACAAGCATAGCCGTTTTTTTCAGTTTAGTCACCTGAGTCAGCTGAGGTTTTATATCCTTCAATATATTATGTCGTCATCGTGTAAGATAATTGCCTATTGTTGGTGGCTTGTCATGACCTCATGATCAAAACCCATTGTACGGTGTCGGTATTGTTAGTGTGTGCGTGTAGCCATGTGGATATGTACACACATTTGAGTTCATAAAGTAGTGAGTTATAATATTCTTGAAATTGTTGTCTGAGTAGCATTTCTGAATCACAAAGAATGAGATTGTTTCCATCTTTCCCGTGCAATATATGGCTTGAGAATTCCTCACTCGCAACCGTTTGATCCCAGACACTCTGGTGCTGGAGTTCAACCAGTACACTCGAGGCTCGCGTTGGAGACGAACAGATGTGAGTAGGAAAGATCATAGGGAAGAGGGAAACGAGGCCGATGGATTCTATGGTGGAATTCGGAAAATTTGTAGCAATGAAGAGATTTCCATGTGGAGAAAGCTCTGGCCTGCTGAAGTATTGGAATAGATTACACGAGCCTGTCTAAATATTTCCCAGGAGTTTCAAATAATTCTTGAGCTCAAGAAAGGCATCGGTAGACAACTTACAAGCAAAATGTGACTCTCGTTTGCACTTCCATCTCTTTTATAGGAAATATCGCAGTTGATTGATAGTTATTTGTAAATTATTTACTGATTTATATTCTAATAATTGTATGTAAGAAAAAGAAAGATGTGATGAAAGAAATCGTAAATTAACTGGGCAATGAATGTGTCCAAGTTAAGCAAAACTCAGCTTTTTACTCCTGTTCATTTTTCTCCTGCCTTTATTTTCTTTTTCCCCCCTCGGAAACCTAAGGTGGATGTGTTTAGGTTGTCCCAAGGTACCATCTAAATTACTGTATCACTGAAAATATTTGTATTATTAAAATGATATAAATCCGTATTATGTTTTGATTTAAGTATTGATTACATTTTATCTACCCGATATCAATCGAATCAATATTTATTTAATTCACATCACAAAGCATTAATATATATTATAATAATTTTTTCCTTTGTATATTTATTTATTTATTATTAATTATCAAAAACTTTTAAATATAATGTTCTCTCATTCAATCATCAGGTTTGATACTTCTTGACTATGTTATATGAAATTTAATTAGTCAAATATATCACTATTTCTCGAATTATTATTTAAATTCAATTCAAACAATTTATTAATCACGTCGGTTTTAGATTTATCTCATTCATTGGGCCAAACTCTAGCTAATAATAGATCTAACGGCTCTTGTTTTATCATATTAATATTATCAATAGTGTTATTGCTCGTTGACATGACTCGACCCAGATTTCACTTGATTTGATCTTGAATTTGACAAACATTATCATTTGATGTACATTTTGCATCTGTGCTTTCCAAAATCAGGCCCATCTGTCCTACGGCAGTTCACGGCTTCGGAGAGTTATCGAAGATCTTCTATACAGAGAATACATAACATATCGAGCAGTGCTAGACGGATCCCCGGCTATATCCTGTTACCGACAAAAATGGTGTTCTACGAATTTGAGGTTAGATTTTTTTTTCGGTTCACCTCGACACTGTCGTTTTCAGGTCATTGTAGGTTGTGTTCATTTTTTTCACAGCCTATCGCATACTGCGTCGTCTTTAATTTTTCCCGTGTCCCTGTTTTGTGAACGGCACAGAAATCATAAGTCCAAATTTTCTTGTGTTTTGGGTCGCTTGGAATTGTTAATTGTAGATATATTCAGGAGTTCGATTTGTTTTTCTGGAGCCCCTTTCTTTGCGCGAAATGAAAGGATGCTTGGGACGCCTGCCATTATTTCGTCGTTTGTTTTTATAATTTGTGAAAGATGGAAAAAAAATTTTTCGTCGCTGTTGAGTTGTGCTTGTTGTCATCAGTTTTAATTGCTTGGAAATTATTATGCTCTTACTAGTATTGAGTTTCTGGAAGCAAAGAAATCTCAGCCCCAGGTTAGATTCTTTATTTTTCATTTACAATTTTATGCAAATCAATTGTTGAAAGTAAGTCTGCTAGGGCCAAAGTCTTCCCTTTGACGATTCTTGATTTTTTTTTTCGATTGTGCCTTCGTTGTTAATTCACCCAACCAACTTAAACGTTTGTTCTTCTGTACTTAGTTTTTGGTCGTGGTTGGAACCCGATTTATTTTTTATTTATGTGAACCCAATGCTGAGCTTAGTATACCAGTGTTTATTGTTGCAGTCTAATTTGCAGATAGCTGTCCCTGTATTGAAATTTCTGGGTTTGTTTTCATTTTGTCACTTCTCTGTTTTGGATCTTCATGTACATGTTGTAGTCCCATGTCTCAATTTTCCTTGATGTTTTGGAGTGGGTTTCCTGCAGATTGTGACTGTTCCAATCGAAGAATTATTAGACAGTAGGTCAATTTGTTCATTAATATGCATAAATGTTTAGAATGAAGCGCATATAACTGTTGATATTATTGTACATCAAAGTTCGTATGTCGTGGTAATCTGTAATGAGGTTTAGTCTCGTATGATAAGCTTACATTATACTTTCAGATCTGAATTTTGGTCTGAAGAATAACCGTGAGACAACAATCGTGGCATACCAAACGTATTACTACCCCTCATTCGAAGTCCACAATGGTGTATTTCTTACCCTTGCTCTCCTTAATTTTTTGGTGAAAGCTGATATACTAGTACATATATGTGCGCTTTTACAGTTTCTCGTGAAGTTTGACCAATGTATCATTTAATTCGTACAACTGTTTTTAATATGTCCTGTGTACGTAATTGTCTCATTTCTTTTACTCAAGTAAAAGTTTGAATATGTTAATGTAATATCCCAAGGGAGAAGGTATCCTTCGTGTTACTCTTGTGCTTAAAAAATGTTATAGCACTTTGTTGTGATATGTTTTCGTGAAAGGGTAGTAAATAAAACATTTTTTTAACTTTATGTGCTGCATTTCAGCCGAAATCATATGTTGTTTTTATTGGACAACAACCCGGTGTCTACGACAAATGGTGCGAAGCTAACGAACAAGTACGTGGTTTCAGTGGAGCCTGCTACAAAGGGTTTGATACCAAAAAAGAAGCAGAAGAAGCTTATAGTTGCTATTTGGAAGCAATGAATGGCCCACGCGTGCATAAAAAATGTGAATTTGAGAAAACAAGTACACCTTCTACATCTAAACCTCAGCGTGCAAAGAATTCAGCGAATTTGGCCAAGGTGTTACGAGATTTAGCTGTTGAGCTACACAACCATGCTGCGAAAATGGAGAAGGTAGTAGATGAGATTGGACAAATACTTGAGGATATGGCTGTTAGTGATGACGAGTAGATTGTAGAGACAAGTATGTGTTCTTCTGCTATGTTAAAATATGTATTGATCTATCAGGAACCAAGGTTTTTTGTGTAACAGCACACTGATGTAGTAACTGACTGTCAGTTACAAATGTACTTGTGTTAACCCATAACATGTATGTATTAATTAATGTTGTACATCCAGCGTTAGGTATTGTAATCCCTTCTTTGTCCAATATTTTCTAAGATTTACAATTTTATAGGTTGACTTTCTTTTTAGCTTTTGCAGTGACTGAGACAATCACGACATCGCACCTTGTTTATGGTACTTGACTCAGTGATATGTAAGCAGGTATAACAGACTACAAAATTTTAGGTGTTGAAGGTATATGATATAATCTTCTGATAGAAACTGTTGTCACTGGGAAGTTATATTGCCATTGGAGAGCGATCTCCATGTCGTCTTGCAAGTAAGCGTGGCATTGAATTACATATTTATATATATATGTTGGATGTTACTGAATTTTTTCTTTGGATACTTGAGAAATTAATGCTCATCTTCTACCAATATTTGAAGCATGAAGCTTAGTTATATGTACTGTAATTTTTTAGAGAAAATCTAAAACTTATGTATAAAGTTGGTTACTGTAAGTTTCTTCTTGTTTTACAGTTGGTACTACAATGCCAATACGCCTTGTGGAAGAAGAAGCAGTTAAATGGTTTCACGTTGATGAGAGACAAGAGTTGTAGAAGGATCTGGACATGTATTGTCGAACTTCTGGGAATGCATGGGTAATGTTTTACAGACTTCTGTTATTGGCAACTGCTGAAGTTAGTAAGTGTACAGTAGTTTTTTTTTCCTCATAAACAGTTGTAGAATGAAATTAAGCTCTTGAAAATGCTACTTTCTGTCGTGTTCGGGTTAATATTGTATACAGGATTAATGAAGTGCAGTAGCATATGTGTGTAATAAATGCTGTTTGCTTTAGTTTGGAGGGTTATGTTAATGAGTTAAAGACACACAAATACCCCTTCCTAAGTTAATTAGAAAAGATTGAATGACCCCTATAGACTAGCAGTTGGTGGGTTCATTAATTGCCATCTTCCATGCTAGATAAATACATCTCAGGTGGAGGCTTATATTCTCACACGTTGTATCTTTCTTTTTCTGGTTCTGTTTGTGTGTTCAACAGGTTTGCAAGAATGTCTGTAACAGCGAAAATGGGATCGGAAGATACAGTAACCAGCAACTATGTTGTTCCTGTGGTAGAGTTGTCTTCGGATGAGGAGGAACTGCAGCTAGGTGATACTAAGTTGTGTGGTAGAAAGACGAATTTGGGCATCTTGGGAATATATTCTCCTGTGCGCCTACAATCTGGCAAGAGGATGAAGTTATGCAGTGACACTAAACCTTTGAAGGCCACGGAGAAGAGTAAGCTTTGTGACAATGTGAATTCCGTTGAAGTTAGGAAAAGGTCTGCACCACCACCTGTCATTGTAATCGACATATCAGATGATTCATCCGGTTAAACGGTTAGTATCTGTGCAAACGTTTTGATATGGAGCACATGGTGATTAGCTGTAGAATTGGAACTATCGGGCACCTGATGTACGTAGTAATCCAGACTGCAGCCATTTTGTTTTTTTGGTGGCTTAGCGTGTACAATCTCAAGTAAAAACAAGGGTCTGGAAAGATGTATTTTTTTTGCTTACTGTGCTGTGTATTTTGTCTGGGATAATATATTGGGTTAAAGTTCCTTCTCAAGCATTAGCCATTGTACTGATCTTGTTTTGAAACCAAGGGTTTGGTATTCGTGTTTCTGCGATTTTGCATTTCAAGTCAAATTTAGGTACATATAAAGCAATGTTTACCCTTTACTGGTAATATATAGTGTTTACTTGGTAGACTTCTCTTTTTACATTTGTTGTGATTTTCCAGTGTATTTACTCTCACAATAGTTGTCTGTTAAAGGGTAAATACTTATCAAATTATATATTTGGATCACCTGTCCTTTTGATGCGAATGTATCTCTCAGTTTTCAGGCAGTTGCAATGGCTGTGAATTGGTGGAGTTGTTCTGTTAAGTCTTTCATTCACTGTTGATTCGTATTTTTTACAAAAAGCTTTGAGTGAACTGTGAAATTTCCCATGTGGTCGAGTTTCATTTCTTAATTTTATGAATATTTTACTTTTTAATCTGTAATTTTGTTTCTATTTCTGTTTAGTTTAACCAGTTACACTTAAATCCACAAGTTGGAATTTATACTGATTTTGATTCTTCTGATATCAAAGACTGTCATTTATTATTTTTATTTTCCCACATTCTATAAACTTAACAAAGTGAAACGGTCCACCAATAAATATCTCGTTTATTATTTTGGGTTTTGTTATATTCTAGGCCAGAGGATGAACGAATTTCCATAGTTGCTCTGGAATGTGCTCTCATATATGCTCAATTATTGATTCTGTAAACTAATTAGGAAGTTCATACCAATTAGCACCACCAACTTTTGACTAGTAGCCTAAAATCCAACCAGTAAGCAGGAGAGTATGAGACAGTAGCGTAAATGGGTGGCGCACCAAAGAACTTTTGAGAGGATAAAAGTTCATTAATGCTGTTATTTAGAAAGCTACGGCCTCCGATTTCCACAATTACTACAGTTCGCTGAATTTGGTTCTACATTATAGCTTCACTTGACCGTAGTCAATCTTCAAGTTCAAAGAAACTTTTTGCCCTCATACTTTTTAACCACCCAATTCGTAGGCTACTCCAGAAACGCAGTGCATCTACATATACAAATAGGTATACTGATCAGAAATAGCACCAAAATAATTATGGTTCTGTTGTAGTAGGACAAGCAACAACTAAAGCTCAATCTGCAGGCAACAAAAACTTGACTTCATTTATTTTGAGAATTTTGTCTCCAATTATGCACAGTTTGAGATATAGCAAGCAAAACGAAGTTTACAATATTTTCGGCCAACAACATCCAACCGCTTGCTCCATGTGCTCCTCCCCCTGCCATTTCTCATCTCAATTTGGATAAATAGAGTACAAAAACACTTTTTGCAGATCACTCAGTGTGGGAATCGACCTGCAAAATGCGAAAAATCCCACAATTTGAGAACAAACCAGATTAGAAATCTCAAGGGAACAAAGCTGTCATTGTAAACCAAAGTCACATCTTTTTTACCTTTAGGCTGAACCTGTCGATATATCAGGACTCATAACTGCCTCCTTCATGCTACATGTTCCGCACTATCTACGCTCCTCATATCTATTTCTCAGGACTTTGCCATATCTCCAACAGATGCACAGCCATTAATTAAGCGTTGTTTACAAATATCAGTGCATGTAACCAACACAGAAGCAACACAATAATCAAATCTGTCCCTCTTCATAACAGTACATTCGAAGGGAAACAATTATTTCCTTATTTGAACAAAATAAGGAAAATCTCATAACTGTTCGAAATGAAGAGACAGATCATTGTTATAACTCAATTTCAATTATTGAAGTCCCACAAATGAAAGGCAAACAAAGTTCTGAAGAAAGTATTCAATAGCAGCGTAAAGGACACTATGATATAAAATAGCAGCAAGGCATGAAGTTAATCTTTTTCCAACAACGGTGTTAGAAATAGAGTGAAAAGTCAATGGTCATTCTGAGTACCATGAATTAAAACCCAAAATGGAACAAAGTTCCTAATACAATATTTCCAAACGATTGTATATATAGGGAAAACAATTTCTGAAGAGGAATTGTAACCCAACACGTTTTCGAGAGTACATTACTACAAAATAAGTACATGATATAAGTTGTTCCGGTTAACATTGTTACGGACACAAAAACCAAAACATACAGACATCCAAAAAACTGGAGACCATCACATTACTTCGGACACTTCAATCACCACCAAGTAACCTTCTGACTAAGCTTAGTCTCCCTGTACCATTCAAACGCTTAAACAAAGCCAAGTTGTTGTGATTGTTAAATAACAATTGTGCTGCAATCACCTGTTCATCTTCAGTCAGTTCACTCATCCCCCTCAATGACTCCAAAACCACATCCTGCGCATCTGATAAAATGTCTGGAGCTGCAAGTTGCTTCACTAAGTCATTCATGGTGACTTTTGTAATATCTGCGAGGTTGTTGATGGCTGCGACAATGGCATCATCCACTTCGTTGAGTTGCTTCCTTTTTCTCTTCTTCGAAGATGAAGCGTCAGTTGGTTTCGATGATGGTGTATGTGTTAGAGTAGATGCCCAACTAGCCAACTTGTGGCGTGTGGGTTTTATAGACTCTTGTACAAACCGTCTTTATATATGATATTCGCATTTACTTATATGGCGTTCTTTACTTTCATTATGTGTGTAATGATTTACAATTGCGTTGAGTAAAGACCTAGAATGCACTAAAGCGTATGTTAGATGTGATAGTGGGTATGACGGCTATCATGAAACACATCTAAAAGTCGTTGTGTATTCTGAACATGTTCCTAGTCGATTGGGCCGTCAAAATCAGGATAAGGCCGCCCGAGTTCGAGACTAGTATCTGCGATGCGAAGTACCACGTTTCATTGGTAGGGAACATTGTGATGTTCTGAGCATGCAGATAGATAGTGACCCGGTGATCTATCGAACTACCCTCCTTCGGACTGTCATTGAGACTCTACATGATAGGCGTCTCACTTTGACCCGTTTGCCGACTCTCTTGGGGTCATAAGGCGTCGGGATTGGGTGAGACCCCGATGCATGTTGGAGTCGATGCATCGTTGTCGAGGATTCACCGCTCGCAGACATGCGTGGATATCCTATGCTATCTGAGGGGATATGTGACACCCGAACCCAACGGGGCCACGAGAACTGGGGTAAACAAAATTTTCGAATACAAGAAGGGCTAAGAGATAATTTGTTATAAGCTGCATTTCTTATAACTCAAGGGAAACGAAACACAAGACAAAATTCGAAGATCAGCAGGTACATAAGTTCGCGCGCTACTGCTAAAACATTTGCGGAAAACAGGATATTTCATATAACTTTGCAATTGCGGTTTACAACAGCTGCTATTCGATGTAAATATACAACCATTGCTACTGATTTAATACAGTACAACCTAATCAAAACAATACAACTTAGACACGGAAAACGTAGGCCTTGGATAAACACAACGCCACCCATCTGCTGATATCAAGTTTCACCTGCTGTTCCTCCACCAGTTGTCGTACCTGCACCATTTAAAAGCTAGTGAGCCTAAAGGCTCAGCAAGTAAAATCTGAGTAGTAATAAGTTCATAAAATGCAGGCAGACATCTGTACAATGCATATGTTAAGGAACTTCCATATTCAATATCATTTTCGTAAACATTTCAATGGCAGAAACAGGGGATGATAACCCAGCTTCTCGTTTCTTTCAATTTCATTTTCAGTTGATCATGGCATATAAGTTCTATGTGGTCCAGTTTGCACTTTGATCAAAATGACTCCCGATATCAGTTTTAGCATATAGCTCATATGAAAGGGTAGTCGACATCTTCGACAACTGCTCACCCTTCTCCTTGGTGACCGTAACTATCTATGCCATAATCTAAAACATCTTTTGTTCCTTAACAATCTTTTCTTTAAATATTCCTGTAAATCATCGGGTTCCATCATTTTAAACATTTGCTTCCCATTTTAAAACTTTACTGAGTATTGAATTCGACTTTGGAAACATATCGTTAAACTAGAACTGGTTGAAAGAAAACCAGTCGCAATGAATAGTACCAGTCGCAAGACTAATACCTGCTGAAATGAATAGTACCAGTCGCAAGACTAATACCTGCTGAAATGAATAGTACCAGTCGTAAGACTAATACCTGCTGAAATGAATAGTACCAGTCGCAACAAGTAGAAACCAGTCGCAAGACAAGAATCCAGTCGTAAGATATTTTAAATAAATAGGAAGTGAAACGATGTCGTTGAAGTGATCAGCAGATGGAATAACAAGACTACCCGCTGATCTTACTATGACTTAAAGGAACGACGTCGTTAGCGCGTCAATCAGTCGCAAGAAATACGCTAATCGATCAGCTGTAAGAAAAACGCTAACACGTGTATACAAATGAATAGTACCAGTCGCAAGACTAATACCTGCTGAAATGAATAGTACCAGTCGCAACAAATAGGAACCAGTCGCAACTTGAAAAATATGTATTAAATGAAACGATGTCGTTGGAGGGATCAGCAGATGGAATAACAAGACTACC
>KV015052.1:15427-26173 GCA_001598015.1 Dorcoceras hygrometricum | reverse complement strand
TCAAATGATATTCTGGAATTGTAAAGAATTCCCTTATAAAGCTTGCGAAGATGAAAACTGAATAACTTAGCTAGTTGAATCTGTCGGATAAGTCGAAAGATTCATTTGAACTGATTCAGAATTGAAAAGAGAATCAAATTCTGAAATTTCGTTATCTACTGACGAAAACGAAGAATGAACAGTAACCAGCTGAAGTGAATAGTACCAGTCGCAAGACTAATACCAGCTGAATGAACAGTACCAGTCGCAATAAATAGGAATCTTCGCAAGAATAGAATCCAGTCGCGAGGTCTTTTAATTAAATATAAAGTGAAACGATGTCGTTAGCACATAAACCATCCGCTACTACCAGTCTCTACAACCAGCCGCTACAACCAGTCGCTACAACCAGCTGCTACAACCAGCTGCTACTGGTTTTATGGGACCAACGCAACTGCTGAATATCAAAATGAAATGTATCTGCTGAATTTTGAAAGACGACGCAACTGCTGAATTCTAACAAAGTAATACAGCTGCTGAATGTTACGAAAACATTGCATCTGCTAAAATATGCATCTGCTGGTTTTTAACAAAGAAATGAAATGCAACTGCTGAATATGCATCTACTAAAATATGCATCTGCTGGTTTTTAACAACGAAGTGAAACTGCTGATTTCATACTTAGAATATTTTCGACAAAACAATATCAACAGTGGTATAAGAACCAGCTCTTGTTCTTAACATACAGATAACCATGAACTACGAAGGTTACCTTCCTCTAAAGACTTCGACATATCTTATGAAACTTCTGGAAAAGATCGAGTAAGCTACTTGTAAGCTACTTCGACGAATGAATCACTGAAAAACTCAGGAATTCATTAGAAGAACATCATCCAAACCTTTTCTAAATCATCTTAACTCAAAATACAGTAACTCAACTTCTCTCAAAAACAGAGCATGAACAGAAACAGAGTTTAATTGCCTGGTATCTTTAACACAAGAACAGCAGAAAATCCAGTATACTTCTTGCGCACCGCCTGTTTCCTTTAAAACACTTTGAAAGTATTTTGTTCGGCTTCTTGAGAGCGAGCACCGCTTAATATGATTTGATTTGAAAGTAATGATGCATGAAGCAGCTTAAGATCCTATTTATATGATTTACAATGACTAAGGAAAGCAAACACGTTATATCAATATGCAAAATTCTATAAGAAGCGTGCTCTGTTTTTTGAAACAAAAGATGTGCATGGAAACCGAGAATTTTAGTTAAATAAAGGATCCACTTGGTTTGCAGAAGTCACTAAATATCTACTGTACTTGCATTCTAACATTTGAATATCAATCCATAATAAAATAAAGATTGATCATGGCATAGACAGAAACATTCAAGAATCGAATTGTAATAGCAATGTAATCCCTCAATCTCATATCTTTCTAATTGTGGACTTCTAAATGATCTGGTCGCTACATAGACCCTCCCCTCAGCACAGGTCATCATAGCTTGCGATGGTCAACTCAGCTCGTGATGGTCAACTCAACTCTTGGCGGTCAACTCAGCTCGCGACGGTCAACTCAGCTTGCGACCAGTAATAGCTTACGACTTGAAACAGCTTTTCATCTGATACAGCTCGCAACCTGACTGCTTTCAAACAGCTTGCGATCTGTCTACTCGTGACCAGATCGCCTGCAATCTGACGGCTTTCATTCACATCCCAACAGCCGCCTCCGGCCTCCTCGCAGCAGTGAAGATTTCTTCCACCGCCGTGGCCCAGGTATCATACAAATCTTCATTTACCATAGCCACTCCCATTCCTTGATGTTTTAGTACGATCGAGAATGTACTCTTGACGAAAGGCGGTACGTGATCACCATACCCATCTCAGTCATCACTCGGGAAGCACCCTTCCACCAAAGCTGCACGTGATACCTCAGCTGGAATGTCACCAAACTCAGTCTCCTCGCGTCATCATACTGCACAAGCCAAACAGTCCTTCCATGTGCTCAAGCCATCCCTCGACTGCAAGTCCATCCTCAGCACCAGTGAAGGTAGGAGGATCCATCCGCTGGAACCTAGCCAGGACCAGCTCCATATAGTCAATCTGTCGGGTCAAGTACTCCACCTCAACCTCGATCTACCTAGCCCCACGGTGCAAAGAAACACTAGGTTGAGCTGCGTCCTCACCCTCATCACTATCCAACGCTCCCGACTCAACCACAACCTGCCTAGCAGCTCTACCTCTACCGCTCCTCCTCGGGGGCATCTAAAAGATACTCAATGGTAAGCACAAAAGCAGGCAAGTAGTCAAGCATATATAGGAGGACAATCATTGTGCCTAGACTCGAGTGTGATAGAAAAAAAAAAGAAATTGTGATTATCCTAGTTTAAGCTTTGATACCAAAATATCAGGCCCACATGCTCATAAAACATAAATAAGCATGTAATTAATCATTAAAATGCGGAAGCTTAAAAAGTGGTAAAAAATTTTCTTTTGACCTGAACAGAAAATACATCTTCAAAATAGTTCCATACTCAAAATACAAACTTTGGTTCAAAAGTTGGCGCAGTGGCAGATCTAGATCGCGCTCACGGGGCGCATCGGAAGAATTTAAAATTTTGAGCCCGGGAACGATCAATACACCTAAACAATAATCTAAACATTCATAGAATGTTTAGAATATTACCTTGCTGGCATCTAGGCGCCTGGCTCCGACCATTTCCACTAGGGAATTGGCACTTCAACGGTTGAACAGCTACGGCCTCCTAATCCGATCCACGACCAGATCTCAATTCCTTCGTTGGTTTGCACTAGAAAAACAACGAAAGTTTCACGAACGGAATATCCTTGCCGAGATGGTCGGAACAGATTCCTACGGCGGCGGCGCGACGATGGCACGGCGAAAGGGAGGAGGAGAGGGGAAAGGAAAAATATAAAAGGGAGAGCCCTCAATCCAACTTGGAGAGTTGTTCCAAACTTTTGGTGCGAGTAAAATGATACCCCAGGGCCCCTATTTATAGATTTTCCATGGGCTTAAACTAGTTTAATGGGCTTGGGTCTGGCCCAGGCCCAGTGAACATTGATTCAAGTCAATCGTTGTGGCTTCATCATAATCCCGATAGACGATCAGATCGGACCGATCTACACAGTTTACACAACTGAACATTATGATGTGAAAATAATTTCTCAGACCCCCTAATCCAAAATAGCAGTTAGGCCCCTATCATCTTTAAGGATATTCATACTAGTCCAAACCAATTTAGGAAATCTCATATCCACCCCCAGTTAATTTTAGGAATTCACACTTCCATCCTTCCTCCTACTATACTCAACAAATTGAGCTTAATTTCCATAAGATAATTGAGAAACCAGTACTTGTGTGACCCTCAATGGTTCAGAGATACAGCTAGCTATGGGCTCACAACTTTTGTGACTCCGAAAACATATTTTCGGACTTACCCATCGGATCATGGTAAAGCATCTAGCAAAATCGCTCCATGATCCCCTAGGTATCACTGATAGTACCTGCAAGAATCAGTCGGTCATGGTTAGCGTACAGTACGGTCCTTTCAACTCAAATATCCCGATCAGGTCAACGACCATTGGTAAATTGAGAGTTGCTAGAGATCAAATAACCATGCATACATATTGAAGATCAAATAGGACATCGCATGTGTTACTAGGTAAACCCATTTACCCAAACACATCTAGTTCTCTGGCCAGAGATTTGTCACACTATTATCTCCTCAGATAGTATAGGATATCCATGCACAAGGACGAGCGATGAACCTCGACAATGAAGCATCGACTCCTACATGCATCGGGACCTCACCCAACCCCGCCACCTGATGACCCCAACTGAGTCGGTAAACGAGTCAAAGTGAGGCACCTATCATGTAGAGTCTCAATGACGTTTTGAGTAATAAGGACTAATCTGTACAACCAAGACCTCAGACTTAATCCACTCGACAAATGATAACCACTTGAAAAGTCAGAACGAGGGTAGTTCGATAGATCATCAGGTCACTATCCATCTGCATGCTCAGAACATCACTATGTTCCCTATCAATGAAACATGGTACTTCGCATCGCAGATGCTAGTCTCAAGCTCGGGCGGCCCTTATCCTCTTTTGGACGCCCAATCGACTAGGAACAAATTTAGAATACATAGTGACTATTAGATGTGTTTCATGATAGCCATCATATCCACTGTCATATCTAACATACACTATAGTGCATTCAAGATCTTTATCCAACAATTGTAATCATAATAATGAAAATAAAGAATGAAGAATGTGAATTTCATAAATAAAGATCGTTTTACATAGAGTCAACAAGAACCCACACGCCACAAGTTAGCTAGTTGGTCATCTACTCTAATAGATACAACCCTCAAATCAACAAACATCATGCGCACAAAGTCCAACAAACACAACTACATAGGGCATCCCCTGACAATGACTCGATATAATATGGACATAACTGGGACATCGAACACCTATGGGGCTCCACCAGCTGACGCATCACTCGGACCACCTGATCTACCTGAAAAACCTATAGTAGCCAAACACACGATCAAATCAGCCCCAATGGAATAGAAACGAGGTCAAACCTCAGTATGAGGAGCAATAATAAGACATCTATCAAATAAAACATGCAACATATCATGTCGTGCAATGCATGAAGGTTCCAAAGAATCATCGGGATCCTAAGCACAGCGACTCTGCTGGCAATCAAAATATCAGCGGACACCACGCTTGTGGGAGTATGGGAGCTACCCAATCATTCCCACATGCAGTACCAGTAGCAAAATATCAAGCTCAACCCAACTGGTGCCTTTCAGCTCAATGAGGGGTGGGAGCTACCTACTGGTACTCATGGCGACACAAAATCTCACAGCGGGGAGTTGAGGTTACGGGAGCCAGTCGACACCTCATTTTATTTTCAAAAACAACATACTGGTACTATTCAATCATCAAAATCGGTTCTCAAGAGGATTCAGGCTCAACATGATATGCGTGTATGAAAATCATCGTAAATACATGTCACAATACAAACAAATCAGCTCACGCAATACAATTCTACATGATACACAATAAGCACAAGAATTCAGCTCGGAAACTTAGCACACAGCCGCAGATACGTTCACATGCTTATCTCAAAGCTGTAATTACAAAATCAATTAGTACCTTGCTCAAATCTTACCAAAATACCTCAACAAATCTCACAGCTAGAACAACATACACCACTGTCGTGCACAGATCACGACCAATAGCTCAGGGTGGAGAAACCATGCCAGAAACATCAATAGAGCTACGAATCTAAACAGAATACCCAAGAAATTTAGCTCGGGCAAAGCTTACTCAACTCACGGTCGAATCTCTCAAGTCTGAACGGCTACGAGTAAACACAGAACACTACTCTACTCAAATATTAACGCTAAGAACTAAGACTAACTGTTGGCATACGGTGGCGGATCCAGATCCCGTTTCCCGGGGGCGCAGCGGAAATAAACAAAAACCCCGGAAAGCGTTCAATACATCAATATAAATCTACAAACATTCATAGGGTGTTCATAGATTTGTTACCTTGCTGGCGTCTAGGCGCCTGGCTCCAACCATATTTCACAGGGAAAATCTGGCTCTTGTCGGTAGACGGCGGTAGATACTCCAATCAGGTCCACGACCGGAATCAATCTTCCTCCGTCAATCTGCACTAGAAGACTTGATGGATTTTGCCACGGACGGAATCACCTCGTCGTGGTAATCAAAACAAGTCCGATCACGAAGCAGGCTACGGACGGCGGCGGCACACGGCGGCGCAAGGCGGCGGCCGGCGGCGTGCGTGAGGTTGTGGAGAGGGGGCGGCCGAGAGTGTATATGGAGGCTAGGATTTTAGTTATGTTGTGTAGTGTAATTAAGCCCTAACCAACTTAATTAATAAAGATGGTAGATGGGCTTGAACCGGCCCAATGGACTTGGGTCAAACCCAAGTCCATATGAACATTAGGCTCGTTTAATTCACCACGGTTTCATCATAACTCCGATCGACGATCAGATCGGACCGATCGACTCAGTTTCCAAAACTGAACGTTATGATGTGAAAAACAATTTTTCAGATTACCTAGTCCAAAATGACAGTTTTGCCCCTCAACAGTGGGAAATCGTAATTTGACCCCTGTTGACTTTTAGGAAGTCGCACTCCCTAAAATCCTCTTCCTATGCTCAAAACATTGAGCTCAGTTTCCGTGCGGGAATCATGAATCCAGTACTTGTGTGACCCTCAATGGTTCAGGGATACAGCTAGCCGTGGCCCCACAACCATTACGGCTCCGAAATCACAATTTCAGACTTGCCCATCGGATCATGGTAAAGCGCCTAGCAACATCGCCCCATGATCCCCTAGGTATCACTGATAGTGCCTGCAAGAACCAGTTGGTCGTGGTTAGCGTACAGTACGGTCCTTTCAACACATATATCCCGATCAGATCAACGACCATTGGTAAATCGAGAGTCGCTAGAGATCCGATAGCTATGCATACATCTTGGAGATCGAATAGTGACATCGCAAGTGTTACTAGGCAAACCCATTTACCTAAAACACATCCAGTACTCTGGCCAGAGAATTATACACTATTATCCCCTCAGATAGCATAGGATATCCACGTATGAGAGCGAGCGGTGAATCCTCGACAACGAAGCATCGACTCCTACATGCATCGGGACCTCACCCAATCCCGCCGCCTAATGACCTCAAGTGAGTCGGCAAACGGGTCAAAGTAAGGCGCCTATAATGTAGAGCCTCAATGACGTTTTGAGTAGTGAGGACTAATCAGTACAACCAAGACCTCGGACTTATCCACTCGGCAAATGGTAACCACTTGGAAAGTTCGAACGAGGGTAGTTCGATAGATCATCAGGTCACTATCCATCTGCATGCTCAGAACATCACAATGTTCCCTACCAATTAAACATGGTACTTCACATCGCAGACGCTAGTCTCAAGCTCGGGCGGCCTTATCCTCATTTTGACGGCCCAATCGACTAGGAACGAATTCAGAATACACAGTGACTATTAGATGTATTTCATGATAGCCATCATATCCACTATCACATCTAACATACACTATGGTGCATTCTAGGTCTTTATCCAACACAATTGTTAACATTATAATCATAATGAAGATAAATAATGCCATAAATAAATGCGAATTTCATAAATAAAGATTGTCATATACAAGAGTCTATAAAACCCACACGCCACAAGTTGGCTAGTTGGGCATTTACTCTAACAATCTCCCACTTGCCCTATAGCCAACTAGTCATCAGACGCAGTCCCATTGTTTCGTGATGTTTTTCAAACAACGGTCCTGGCAAGGGCTTCGTAAGTGGATCAGCAACGTTGTCCGCAGAGGCGACTCTCTCAACTGCTATGTCACCTCTAGCCACAATATCCCGGATTATGTGGTATTTCCTCAGTATATGTTTGGATCTTTGGTGAGACATAGGCTCCTTTGCTTGCGCAACGTCACCCGTGTTGTCGCAGTACATCGGGACTGGACCAACTCCATCAGGGATGATGCCCAACTCTTGGACGAAATTCCTTATCCAAACCGCCTCCTTAGCAGCAGCTGATGCTGCAATGTACTCAGCCTCAGTGGTTGAATCCGCGATGGTGTCTTGCTTGGAACTCTTCCAAGAGACAGCACCACCATTGAGCATGAATACAAATCCAGAGGTAGAGTTCGAATCATCCACGTCACATTGGAAGCTAGAATCAGTGTAGCCTTCCAATTTCAGTTCACCGCCTCCATAGATCATGAACATATTCTTAGTCCTTCGCAAGTACTTAAGAATATCCTTCACAGCCTTCCAATGCAATTGGCCGGGGTTGGCCTGGTTGCGGCTCGTTACACTCAGAGCATATGCGACATCCGGTCTAGTTGAGATCATGCCATATCGCCGAGGCATATTGCACACGTGCCAAACTCTCTATCTCTTCATCAGTCTTTGGACACATAGACTTAGATAGAGTGACCCCGTGGCACATAAGTAGGTGTCCTCTCTTGGACTCTTCCATAGAGAACCTCTTAAGTATGGTATCAATGTAGGTAGCTTGGGTGAGTCCGAGCATCCTTTTCGATCTATCCCGATAGATCTGTATTCCAAGAATATAGGATGCTTCACCCATGTCCTTCATCGAAAATCTACTAGACAACCATACTTTAGTTGACTGCAGCATTCCTACATCATTCCCAATGAGTAGAATGTCATCAACGTAAAGTACGAGGAATGTCACAGCGCTTTTAACTACCTTCTTATATATACATGGCTCCTCGGGATTCTTGATGAAACCAAATTCCTTAATTGTTTCATCGAATCTCAGGTTCCAACTCCTCGATGCTTGTTTGAGACCGTAGATCGATCTCTGAAGTTTGCATACCTTATGCTCACTTCCCACAGATGTGAAACCCTCAGGTTGCGTCATATAGATCTCTTCCTTAATGTTTCCATTAAGGAACGCAGTTTTCACATCCATTTGCCATATCTCATAGTCGTACCATGCGGCTATGGCTAGTAAGATTCTAATCGACTTGAACATTGCGACTGGTGAAACGGTTTCATCATAGTCAACACCTTGCCTTTGAGTGTAGCCTTTCGCGACCAGTCGTGCCTTGTAGGTCATTACCTTACCATCAGGCCCAAGCTTCCTCTTGTATACCCATTTACACCCAATAGGAACAATTCCTTCGGGTGGGTTAACAAGAGTCCAAACTTGGTTCGCATGCATTGAGTCAAACTCAGACTGCATTGCTTCAAGCCACAAATTAGAATCAGCATCTGAAATTGCCTCCTTGAAAGTTCTTGGATCAGATCCAACAACTTGATTACCTTCATCATCTTCAAGGAGAAAACCATATCTCTCAGGAGCCCTAGGAACCCTTTCGGATCTCCTAGGTGCGACCATTTCTGGTACTGGCTCTGGAGGTGCGAGAGACTCACTTGGTACTTCAGTTGATTCTCAAACCTCTTCGAGTTCTACTATTTTGCCCTTTCTATCAAGTAGAAATTTCCTTTCCATGAAGGTGGCAATCCTAGAAACAAACACTTTTGGTTCGTTCGGATAGTAGAAGTAATATCCAATAGAATTCTTTGGATACCCAATGAAGTAGCATAAGATGGATCTCATATCCAGCTTATCTCCCACTGTCTGCTTCACGTAAGTAGGACATCCCCAAATCCTCATGAATGAGTATTTGAGAGGTTTGCCCATCCATATCTCATATGGAGTCTTATCCACTGTCTTGGTGTGGACATTGTTCAACAACATTACCGCCGTTTCGAGCGCATAGCCCCAAAACGAGGTAGGAAGTTCAGTGAAGCTCATCATAGATCGAACCATGTCCATCAAGGTTCTATTACGACGCTCCGCTACACCATTGAGCTGTGGTGTGGCCGGATGGGTCCACTGTGAGAGAATCCCATTCTCTTTCAGATAGTCTTGAAATTCAGCACTCAAGTATTCACCACCTCGATCGGATCGAAGTGCTTTAATACTTTTGCCCAATTGATTTTCTACTTCAGCCTTGAATTCTTTGAACCTTTCAAAGGATTCAGACTTGTGCTTCATTAATTACAAGTACCCATACCTAGAGTAATCATCGGTAAAGGTGATGAAGTATGTGTGACCGTACTTAGTACCGATACTAAGTGTAACCTTTCAAATCCAATAGGTCTTGGGCACGTTCAGACTTGCCCTTGAAGGGTTGTTTAGTCATCTTTCCCTTGAGACAAGACTCACAAGTCGGTAGGGAGTTAATGTCTGACAAATCAAACATGTCACTCCTAACTAACTTGTTCATCCTACTTAGAGAAATATGACCTAGCCTAGCGTGCCAAATTTGTGCTGGGTTCAAGTTATCGTATTTCCTTTTAATCGTTGTTGTAGGTGTTTCGACATCGCGATTTGGAACTGGTTTTAATTTTAAGGTGTACAGATCGTTTTCGCGTTCCCCAATACCAATCAAACATTCATTCTTGTAAATATTGCAAATCGAATTAGCAAACATACAAGAATATCCATCACTATCAAGCATAGAAACAGAATAATGTTCTTTATTAATTCGGGAACAAATAAAACATCCTTCAATAACAACTTAAAATTTGACGATAGAAATAAATAAACATCTCCTATAGCTACTGCAGCAACTCTTGCTCCATTTGTTGGGATCCGGATCACGCCTCCCGGCGGGGCAGCGGAAGAACGAAAAACGATACCGGGAGACGATCAATACGAAAAACAAATAAACTCTATGACATTCATAGGGTGTTTTAAGGAATACCTTGCTGGCACTTGTGCCTGGCTCCAACCGGAATTACAAGAACGCCGGCTCTTCACGGTAGGTGGCGGTAGATCCATCAGGTCCACGACCGGAATCGATCTCCCTCCAATCAGCCTGCACTAAAAGGCTGAAGGATTTTTATCGCCAACGGATTCTCCTCGAAAAACTAGGCCGTAAACAATTTCCGGCGAAGCGGCGGCGGCGGCGACGGCGGCGAGCGGAGCACGGCGGCGGCGTGAGGCTTATAGAGAGGAGAGGGGGCGGCGGCTACAATTAGGTTTAGGGTTAGGAGTCTAATGATCAAGTAAGTTTAGATTAAAGCCTTAGTCTACTTAAGTAGACTTGGTGATGGGTTTGGATCCGGCCCAATGGGCCCGGGTCCAACGGATGAACATTCCGTTCATTCCCATCACCGAGACTTCATCGTAG
>KV015051.1:337358-347958 GCA_001598015.1 Dorcoceras hygrometricum | reverse complement strand
AAGCTGGTTTTGTGAGCCAGCAGCTGGTCGGTGGCGAAAACCAGTCGAGGCGCGTTTTGTAATGCAGCAGATGCGTTAGTGAATTGTGCTGTGGTCGCTGGTGAAGAGACTAGTCGAGGAACCAGTCGAGAGTTTAGTAGCGTGTTTTGTGTTGAGCGCTATACGTCGTCGTTTGGGGTATTGCGACTGGTACCAGCTGCGAGGAGTTGTTGCGTCTGGATGATCAGTCGAGAGCAATGGTCAACGCGGGTCAAAGTTTTGTAGCTTGCGACTGATTGTGTTTCGTATCTTGCGACTGGTGGTACGCTGTAGCTTGCGACTGGTATTTCACGAAAGCTATCGACTGGATGACGTCAGTTGTGCGACGCCGTTTTGATTAGTTGCGACGCTGCGTTTTGATGTTGCGACTGGTACCAGACGAGGGAAGCTTTTTGCGTTGTTTCGTCTTGCGACTGGATACCCAGCTGCTGGTAGTGCGACGCCGTTTAGAGGACCAGTCGATGGTTTGCCTTTTTGTGATTTTAGCGTCCGGTCGACTGGTTGTCCAGCTCTTGTATTTTCGAAGCAGCGTCCGGTTGTCCAGCTTTGAGAGATTGTTCGCTACTGTAGCTAGCGACTGGATTTGTTTAGCGTGACTTGAGATTTGTTCAGCTGTTGGTTCTTGCGACTGTTGTTATGGGAATTGTTGTGTCGACTGGTTTTGTCGGAGGACAATTCTTAGTGTTGTTTTCCAGTCGATGCTAGTGCTATTTATAGGAAGACTTGGTCTTCGTTTTGTGAATTCTTTTCCCATACTTAGCGATATTTCCAGCCTTTCGTTCCTTATCTTTTGAACCCTAGAACACTGTTCAGCCGTGAGCTTTCCGGCGATTTCTCGTCGTTCCTGGTGGTTGTTCTGCTCGTGCGAGGTAGCGTTGGACTCCTCTTGAGAAGCTCTTCCAATTCATACCAGTTTTAGAAGCTGTAGTTGGCTAGTCGAGGAACGCGAAGTTGCTGCCATTCGAGTGTTGCGTCGAGTTGGTAGAACTACGTTCTGGTTTTCGGTGAGACTTTGTTTCTAGCCTTAATTCTTAAGCTTTCTATGAATGTTTGAGGTATTTTGGATAGCTGGTCGAGGTGAGACTCCCAGCCGTGAGCTTGAGTAGAAATCTGTTAGATTTACGTTTTGTATGCCGTGTGTTTAACAGGCTTTTACCAGAGTCTTCGGGATTTCTCGCAGGGTTAGTTGTTGCTCAGTATAAGGTACGGGTTGAGCTTGTATTTACAGCGTATGAACGGTTTGGATGGGTTGTGAGATGGCTATCTGTTGGCTGCCCTGTTTTGTTGCCTGTTGAGGCTGTGGTTTGGGTTTGCCGTGTGTTATATGGTGTATGTTGCTGGTTTTGTTATTGTTGCGCATATGTTGATATGCTTGTTGTTGTCCAGCATGTGCATACACGCATTTTCATCTTTCTTTAGCCATCGTTGCTTCGTTGTTGTTCTGTTTTCTTACCAGGTTCGAGGGCGAGCGGCAATACCGCACTCTCATTTTCCCTGCTGGGTTTTGTTAGTCTCTATGCACCGAGTGGCTAACTACCACAGTGCATAGGTAGGACAACAGCAGGGAAGTTGTTGTTACATCTGGTATTCGGGTGTGTGTCCGGGCGAGTGGTTAGCTACCACACTTGGAACACACCCAGTGGCCACCATTTGTTGCAGATTCAGTTGAGCTATGCATTGATTCTTTGACGTCCATTCTCGGTTGGAGTCATCAGTTGTTGTCCAGCATATCATGCATAGCATCTACCTTTCATTCTTGCTGCTTATTTGCTGTTTTTATAGTTGCTCTCCGTACTGGGGTTTGACCCCATGTCCCTCCGGGGCTTGGTTTGTTTCCGTGTTTGTGTATTTGCAGGAAACCCAGGTAATACAGCTGGTCGTGGTTTTAGCCCAGCTGGTGGTGCCCCGGGAGGTGGCTAGTGTGTCCCAGTCGCCTATAGCATACGTATATATATGTATCAGTTATGCCAGGGGATGCCCTGTGCTTTGTCCTTGTATCCAGTGTTTGGAGTCTGATACATGTTTTCTTTGTACTGTATGCTATTATTTGTTGGCAGGTTGCCTTATTGGTTTTAAACTGGGATCTTATTTTGAGTATCGCATTATTTTAACTTATATCGTTTTAAACCGTCGGGCCTAAAAGCGAAAATTTTACCCACTTTTTGTTAGCTTCCGCGTGTGTTTATTCGTTGTGAGCACGAGGCCTGACATCTACTCTAACACGATCATAGTGGCTAACAGATCCCATAAGGGAGATGCGGGTGATGGGAGTTACCCGCTCGGCCTCCAAACAAGCATCCTGGTACACACAGATCAACACAACAAGGCACAGCTAAACAAGATCAGAGCTCAACATGAATAATGCATGTATGCAATGTAACAACATGCGATAATCAACACAGCAGAATCAAGCAATAACAACACAGAAGCATACACAGCAGCACACATAATATCCATGCTCAATCCAAAGCTGTAAAACAAGCTCACATCTGTACCTTAACCTTCTGAGCTACAATTACCACAACAATGTCCCGAGTAACCAGAACTGAACTTGATAAACAAATACGACACAACGCTCAGGGACATTAGCACAGAACTTACGAACTGGGAGCTACGAGCTCCACCCAGCTCTCTGTCCTACCCTTCTAGCACAACAGACAGTTTTAAACGAAGCATAAGGGAGGATCTACCTGAACGGAAAAGCAAATCTACTCAAATGCTAACAGACTACACAAGGTAGTTTCCTACTCAATCTTCTTCCATCTAATCGCAAGCCTTCGAAAAAGGTATAGAATGAATCGCCTTAGCAAGAGGAGTCCAACTCTACCACTCTTGCTCAAATATGAGTCTTCTACTGCCGGCAATCGGAGAAGATAAGCTTAGGTGAACAGTAACTAGGGTATCACGACTGAGTAAGCTTACGAGAGATATTTGTGAGTGTCGGGAAACAATAGCAAGAATACTGTCAAAGTATTCTATATATACCACTTAAGTTCCCCAAATCTGATGTACAGTAACCACAGACATTTCTGGCTCAAAGCTGATACCCACTCAGATCTGAATAACACTCCAGATCTGGGACATACGCTACACTAGCGTGCTACTACCAAACGACGTCGCACCACTAACCAATTGAATAATACATGTGTATCTCTAAACGGCGTCACATCGCTCCTAGTCAAAGCACCCAGATCTGAAAGACCATATCAGATACCAACTTTGTGAGACACGAAATATGATAAGATTAATTGAGTTAATTAATCGGGTTATGTAGAGATCAGCTTTGAGTTGATGAGCTTGGAGAATCTATCGGGTTCTGTTTGTTCTTAGAATAGCTTTGGTTAGTTGAGTTCTTTCCCGGAAGCTATTCAGTAGTTAGCGCAGGTCATCATTGAATGTTGGCGCTCAGCAGTGGTGAAGTCAGCAGTAGTGGTTGTATTCAGTAGTCGTAGCGAGATCAGCAGTCGCTGAGCAGTAGCGAGTGCGCTAGCGTGTTTCAACAGTGAGTAGTTCTACGTCATCGTTTGGATTAGTTGGAACGACAGCGTTTTGGGGTTAGCGAAGAGGATCAGCTGTGAGTTGCGTTAGCGTCGGCTGGGTGAGAGAACTGTTGTAGTGTTGCAATCAGATGTTGGTTAGTATTCAGCAGTGAGTAGCGGGTGACGTGTCCAGTTGCGACAATAGTTCTCTGCGACGTCGTTTGAGTTAGTAGCGATCGCTTTTTTGGCTTAGTGAGAGATCTGTTGCAAGATCTGTTTTGCGAGCGAGAATATCAGTTGTGATAGTTTAATTTGTCGGTGGAGCTGTTCCTATTTTCTGTCAACAGTGACATTAAGTGGAGAGCATGGCTTTGTTCTCTATTATTGTTCCCGACACTTAAAATATTTTCCCGATTGCCAAATTTTGTCGTGATACCCTATCTACAGTTGACCGAACCTTATCTTCTTCGATTGCCAGTGGTAGACAGCTCCGACGAGAGCGAGAGTGGTAGCTTTGGACTCCTCTTGCTGAGACGATTCGTTTGGATATTGTTTTAGAATGTTTGCTTGAAGCTGATGAGATGTGCGAAGACATATCCCTTGTGTAGTCTGTTGGCATAAGCGTCAGATTTCGCTCCTAGCTTTTTGGGGTAAGTTCAGTTCCTGCCTTTAAGCTTGTTAGAGCTTTCTATGGTGTTTGATGAGGTAGGATAGTGCTGGTTGAGTGTAGCTCCCGGCTGTTGCTTTTCTGTGCTTCGGTCTTTGAGCAGTTGTTGTGTTGCCGTTGAGCAGATGGTGGATCTGCGTCATTGTGTCAATCTGCTTTGCTGTAATTATAGCTCAGAAGAATTGAGGTACGGATGTGAGATTGTTTAGAGCTTAGGATTGAGCATGGATTATATTATTGCCTGCTGTGTATGCTCTGTGCTGTTATTACTTGTGCCTGTGTTATAATATCAGCTGTTGCATTTGCATACACGCATATTGTTGTCGAGCCCTATTTTGCTATCTATGTCTGTTCTGTTGAATTGTGAGTACCAGGATTCTATGTTCAAGGACGAGCGGGTAGTTACCGTATACCTTGGAGGCGAGCGGGTAACTCCAGTACCTCAATCTCCCTGCTGGGTTTGTTAGCTGCTATGAGCGGAGTGGGTAGCTCCCACATCTCATGAGTGAGCAACACCAGTTGGAGCTGGTTGTTAGCATCTGGTATGGTGTACTGGAGATGAGTGGGTAGCTCCCATGTGCTCAGTATACCCGTGGCCACTACTGATTGTTCCTTTGATCAGATCTTGCTGTTGAGCTGTTGTTGAGATCCTTTGGCTCCCTACTTTCGGTTGTAGCCTTGATCTCTTGCATAGCATGTGCATATTTATCTGTTTCTTTTCCTTATGCTATTTGTTGCTGCTCTCCGTACTGGGGTTTGACCCTGAGGTCCTCTGGGGCTGGTGTTTGTTGCCTGTGTGTTGTTTCTAGGTTTCCTAGGTTTCTCTACTGGTTGTGGCTTTGACCCAGCTGGAGGTGTCCCAGGAGGTGGATAGAGTGTCCCATTAGCGTATAGCATATATGTACAAGTACTGTTAGCCGGGGAATGCCCTGTGCTTGAGGGATTGTGTTATCCATTGTAGTACTGGTATTTGTGTTTGTATAAATGTTGTACTGTTGTATCGTGTATTTGTAAACTGTGATATTTTAAGTATGATTGTATTTTAAATTATATGTTTTAAATCGTCAGGCCAAAAGCGAAAATTTTAAGCCACTTTTTGCTTTCGCTATGTTTGCGTGGTTTAACTCTGAGTAAAGCACGAGGCCTGATATTTTTGGTATCAGAGCTTAAGCTGGGATAAGCTCAACTTTTGTTGATCACACTTGAGTCTAGGCACAGTGTTGTGTGTTGCATGTGCTTGATAATGTGATCGTTTTGCTGCAATTGCTTATGCTGTATTTGTTCTGTTGTGATCTTACCCTCTTAGTGCTTCTTAGATGTCGCCTAGACGTAAGGGGGTAGAGGTAGAGGGCAGATTCCGGAAGAGTCTGACGGTCAGACAGAAGGTGATCAGCGTAGTTTTCCCCATCGTGGTCGTGATAGGTAGGCCGAGGATGAGGTTGATGAGTTGGCTGCCCGTGTGAATGACATGGAGCTTGTCATGGCGAGGTTTCAGCGTATGAACCCTCAGGTTTTCAATGGGGATGAGTCTAGTGCTGATGCAGATTCGTGGTTACAGCATGTCACTGGTTCGTTTAACCATGTGCAGTATGATGATGATCTCAAGTTGAGTCTGGCTACTTTTTAGTTGAGGAAAGGTGCGGAGCGTTGGTGGAGAGGCGCTTCGAGGACTTTGGAAGAGACTGGAGTAGGGATTACGTGAGACATTTTTTGCATTTCTTTTCGTCAAGAGTATGTCCCGGAGTCCTACGTGAACGCCCGTGAGCGTGAGTTTGATAACTTGGAGCAGGGCAGTATGTCCGCTAAAGAGTATGCCCGTAGGTTTTCTTCCCTTCTTGCGTACGTGCTGCATGTTTCTGGTCGAGAGCGAGCGAAAAGAACTTGGTTTCTTGAGGGGTTGAACGAGGAGTTGTATTCCTTGGTTTTGGCTAGCTCGCCGAAGAGCTATGCAGAGGCGGTGGACAGTGCGATCGACATCGAGGAAGGTTTGAGGAACCGTTGGTCTCGTGGTAGGCCACAGGTGGCACAGAGTAGTCGTCCAATGGTTCAGGGAGAGCAACCTTCCCAGTCTGTGCAGTTGTCTCAGCCACCCCAACAGCAGCAACAAGTAGCCCAACAGTTTGGTCATCAGAGGTTTTGGCCTCGTGGTAAGCAGTTTAAGAAGAAGTTCTTCTGGTTCTGGTAGCTCCAGCAGCGGTGGTACCAAGGTGGAGTATTGTGGCCAGTGTGGTGGAAATCACCCTACAGCGCAGTATGTAGGTGTGCAGGGTTCTTGTAATGTCTGTGGTCAGTACGGTCACTTTGCTAGAGTGTGTCCTTTGTATGGATCGCAGAATACCGTAGTTCCACCGCAGGGTCGAGGTGGATCATCTAGAGGTCGTTCTGCTTTTCTTGTTCAGCAGTAGAGTTTGGGGGAGCCTCAATTTAGGCCGTTTCAGCAGCCTGGTCCTTCGCGGTTTGGACAGTCTTCCCACCCTCAGTTTTCTGGACCTCTGTTTTCCCAAGTGAACGCCATGACCAGGGAGCAAGCGGAAGGCACACCGGGCGGCAGGATTATCCAAGGTACTTGCTTTATTTTTGATTTTCCTGCGCATGTGTTGTTTGATACAGGAGCGTCGCATTCTTTTATTTCTGATGCATTTGTGGTTGAGCATGCTTTGCATACCACTCCTTTGTGTGATATTGTATCTGTTACGACTCCTGCCGGTGCGAGCCTGTTCTCCCAGGAGATTTTGTTGAATGGTGTTCTTAGGTTTGGCGAGAGTTGGTTGTTAGCCAACCTGATCAGGCTATTGATGTGGGATTTTGACTGTATAGTGGGAATGGGCGTGTTTTCCAGCTACATGGCCACTGTGGATTGTTTCCATGGCGTTGTGCGATTTAGGCCTCAATCTGGAGAGAAATGGAATTTCTACGGCCAAGATTCCCAGTTGAAGATCCCTTTAGTCTCTGCAATGGATTTGTTCAGCATGTTGTCGCTTGAGAACGCTGGTTTCATGACCTATGCCTTAGATGCGTCTTTTCTTCGAGCGTAGAGCTTAGTAGAGTCCCTGTGGTTCGACATTTCCCGGATGTGTTTCCTGAGGAGATTCCTGGTTATCCTCCGAGGCGGGAGATAGACTTCAGCATTGAGTTGGTTCCTGGTACAGCTCCGATTTCACGTTCCCCGTATCGTTTAGCGCCTACTGAGTTGAGGGAGCTTAAGGAGCAGCTTAGTGATTTGTTGGAGAAGGAATTCATTAGGCCTAGCATGTCCCCGTGGGGTGCACCTATTTTTTTTGTCAAGAAGAAGGACGGGTCGATGAGGATGTGCATCGACTTTAGGCAGTTGAACAAAGCGACAATGAAGAATAAGTACCCCTTGCCTAGGATCGATGATCTTTTTGACCAGTTGCAAGGTTCTGCAGTGTTTTCGAAGATCGATCTGTGTTCTAGGTATCATCAGTTGCGTCTCCGTGAGCAGGATGTTGAGAAGACTGCTTTTCGTACGAGGTATGGGCATTATGAGTTTCTAGTTATGCCTTTTGGTTTGACGAATGCTCCCGCAGTTTTCATGGACTTGATGAATAGAGTCTTTAGAGAGTTCATCCATCAGTTTGTGATTGTGTTTATCGATGACATTTTGGTGTACTCTAAGACTCCGTTGCAGCACAAAGAGCATTTGATGCTAGTTCTTTAGAAGCTTCGAGACTCATAGCTTTATGCTAAGTTCTCCAAGTGCGAGTTTTGGTTAGACCGAGTTGTGTTTCTGGGTCATGTGATCTCTGTTGATGGTATTTCTGTGGATCCCAGTAAGGTTTAGGCTGTTCTTAACTGGGAGCGTCCCAAGAGTGTTGCTGAGATTCGTAGTTTCTTGGGTTTGGCTGGCCATTATCCTCTTTTTATAGAAGGATTCTCTAGTATAGCTAAGCCAATGACGCAGTTGTCTAAGAAAGACAAGCGTTTTGTTTGGACTGAGCAATGTGAGAATAGTTTTCTGTTGCTCAAAGAGAAGCTAACTTCTGCACCCATGTTAGCTCTGCCGTGTGGTTCAGGTGGTTTTGTTGTTTGTACAGATGCTTCTTTTAATGGATTGGGTTGTGTGTTGATGCAGAATGGTCGAGTCATTGCTTATGCCTCTCGGATTTTGAAGCCGCATGAGACTCGTTACCCAGTTCATGATTTGGAGTTAGCAGCAGTGGTTTTTGCTTTGAAGATTTGGCGCCACTACCTGTATGGTGAGCAATTTGTGGTGTACTCCGACCACAAGACTCTTCAGTATCTGTTTTCTCAGTCAGATTTGAATATGAGACAGCGTAGATGGATGGAGCTGCTAAAGGATTTTGATTGTGAGATCAAATACCAGCCTGGGAAGATGAATGTAGTTGCTGATGCATTGAGCAGAAATGCTCAAGTAGTGATGTTGGCTTCGATGCAGATTTCGAAGGTCCATGAGCATCTTAGCACTACTGGTTGGAGGTTTTACCCCGATGAGGAATATGTTGTGGTGTCTTCTTTCCAAGTTGAGCCACAACTTGTTTCTAGCATTATAGCAGCTCAGAGGACTGATCCATCCATCCATGAGTTAAAACTGAAGGTGCGAGCTGGTCAGCTTGAGGAGTATTCTGTTTCTTCTGATGGTTGTTTGAGATTTTGTGGCAGGCTTGTTGTGCCAAATCTGATTGATCTTAGAGAAGAGATCTTGCGAGAAGCGCACTGCAGTAGATACAGTGTCCATCCTGGTGCAAGGAAGATGTATCATGCCTTGAAGCAGCATTACAGGTGGGCAGGTTTGAAGAGTGATTGTCAGGCCCCGTGCTAATTACTCACAATTAACACATAATAAACGCATAAACACGGAAGCTAAAATCAGGGCTTAAAAATTTTTCGAAATCATTTGGGCCTGAACGTAAAAACATACATTCAAAATATCGATAATCAAAATATAAGTTAACTCAAACTTATACAAACAGGTAGCAACTACAATTCAAATCGAATACAGATCCCCAATACACAGAAACTCGGGGCATCCCCCGGTTCAGTACATATCATAAATATAACTGGGACTCATGGAAAGGGGATCGACCAGATGAACCTACACTCTGTCCAGCCTGGCTACCTGAAGATCCTGCAAAGGGTAACACAGACCCAAGACACAAAAGCAGGAAAACAAATACGAGGTCAAGCCTCAGTACGAAGAGCTATCAAAACAGCTAAACATGCAACATGCTATAAATCAATGTCATGAATGCATGAGGGCTATCAAAGTTTCGGAAAGCTAGACCAGTCCATCAACTGGCAAATCAAATCAAGCCTCTATACCACGCACAGCCAATCAGCCGATGGAAATCATCGGTCCGTGATCATCAGGGCCCGTCAGCCCATCACAGCTCGGTGGTAGACACTCGAATCCGGTAGTCACCACTCCGATGATAGCGTTGGACTTTTCGGGCACGACACATCAGTCGGCCAGTTACAACATGGCACCCAATCAGGTCATCAAATCAATCTGTCAAGGCTCAATATGTATGCATGTATGCCAATCAATATCAATGCTCAATGCACACAATGTATAATACGTAAAACAAAACATATACCAATCAATTCAACATGTCAGTTTCACGTAAGACACAGCAGCAAGTCTCACAACATCAATCATAGCATGTTCAAGCCTAAAGCTGCTAAGGCTGCTCAATTCGTACCTTCCTGCTCAAATCTACCTCAAAGAAACACAACAAGATACGGCCTGCACAATTCTGATTTCCATCAAAGCGTAGCACTCAACAACCGAAACCCTGAAGCACACGCATAACAGATTTCAAGGAATGGCTAACACAAATTCACGGCCAACTCTCAATAAAACTCATGGCCAACAACCAAATCTCACGGCTGGAATTTCACATACACAAACCAGCCTTCAATCCTACCCAAACAACTTAGCAGGAAGCTTAAAACAAGGTTAGGAACAAGATTCCACAACAGGATCCGAAATCTACCTGCACGCACCACACACAGTCGCAAAACCAGTAGCTTCGCGTTCTCGTTCCAGCTCACTACAGCCTCCAAGATGGGTATGAAATGAAAGATCTCTTCAAGAGGTTTCCAACTCTACCTCAAACATGATAAACGGTGGCCGAAATCAATGGAAAATCGTCGGAGAAGCTATCGATGAACAGTATGTTGGGATCCGGATCGCGCCCCCCGGCGAGGCAGCGGAAGAACAGAAAACATGTGCCGGGAGACGATCAATACGATAAAAACAATCAACAAACTATGACATTCATAGGGTGTTGTAAAGGAATACCTTGCTGGCAACTCGTGCCTGGCTCCAACCGGAATTACAAGAACGCCGGCTCTTCACGGTAGGTGGCGGTAGATCCGTCAATCAGGTCCACGACCGGAACCGATCTCCCTCCAATCAGCCTGCACTAGAAGG